>VCRD01004999.1:21156-34623 GCA_006783055.1 Trinorchestia longiramus
ATGATATATGCATCGGTTTTCATACTTCAGGGCAATGTATCAAGTGATGCATTGACAAAGTGTATATATCGACATCTACGTTAGAGGTGTGGAACTATACAGGCCGCTCGCCGTAGAACCAACACTGTATAAACAAACCATCAATCGAACAGCAGCCAAGCACCTGGACTTGAGAAGGGTCGAGGTGTTCGGCTTCGTGGCTAAAAAAAGTGTCAAAACACAAGCAAATTTATTGGTTTGATAGAGACGGTGCGACTCTCAAGAATTACGTAGTCGTGTAATTCTCAAGCTCAAGAGTGGGCGGGGTACATCACAGACGTTTAGAAACTTATTTCAGACCATTGGACAAATAGAGAGATTGGAAAATAGAAAAGATACGTGGGAGGATCAAAGCTCATATGAAACTGGTAAGAAGGATAGATGCGGGAAGATTTGGGAACTAAATCTGTGCGACGATGTACGCTATTGGACCTAGAGCGACATCTAGGCCTAGGGGCATAGGGGGTTTAGGGGCACCGTGATAAGAGGGAAAATTAGCGACATTATTAAGGTGTTATATCATGAGTGTTAAACATTGTAGCCCATCATCAGAACCGAATCTCCAGTGTAAGGGCAAGTTCTAATGTTAATATTGTCAATGTGATCGAGGTTAGCGACAGGGTAAATCTCGTAATTTGATGTGAGCGCCCATTGATTAACTAAATTGTTCCGAGTGCACACTTAACCATTCACCTATTAAGTATGGACTTCATCTGTAATAGTGCACTGTTTAAACGGACATCATGTGTGGTTCATATGCAAAAATGTGGTAGATGACTCACAATTCGCATCCCGGGATGTTTAGAATAACACGTATTAAATCTTTTGTTTGTATTATCGTCATCTCTATTGCCATTAAAAAGAAATATGGGGAGCCTTTAACCATTTCATGTATTCAGAGGATTAGAGTCCCTCTGGTGCGATTACGTGTTTCTTGCATTTTATTTATAGTGTTATTTACAGGCATTAATTGAAATATAATGGGACAGCATGCAGAAAACCATGCATTGAAACCAAGATTACATAAATTATGAGAAAGAAAATGCATTGACGATCATTGTGCAATTAAACGTAGGCAGAAAGCTATTCCCTTTTTATATTCATTAATTAATCATTAATAACAAATAGACACCTCAATTATACGTATCGCCACCCACACACCACCACGCTTCTACACACACAAAAACTAGCACCATCACCTAGAAGTGAGAACATGGTGCAGCTGAGGAAGCTACTGCACTACATGTGCACAAATTCAGCGAGTCATGATACAGTTGCCTGGTGAGCCCTTCTCTCAAGTCATATCCTACACCAACTCCTGCAAAATTACATGAACAAGAGCAAAAAAGTTCCACACTTCTTAGTGATTCAGATGCAAAACAAAATACAGGGGAATCATCAGCCAAGCAAGAAGTGTTAGGGTACAGGGGTTCAGTAAATGGTTATTTTTCTTGATGTTGTTGCCTGAGAGCTAGCGGTGTGTTGCTGCATTCCAGTATTGAGGACCTAACTGGTGCTGCACTCACCTCAAATGCAGTAACTAGCATTCACCATGTTGCCCTGTTCATTAATGCACATGATAACTGTGATATTTAATCCTATGTTATTAACAATTTACTTATAAAACATTATAAGTAAAAAGTACATAAAACATGGTTACTCTAGACCAGGGGTCGGTAAAGTGGTCGATATCGACCCCTGGGGGTCGAGGACAAAACTCAAGGGGTCGATAAATTATGGGGGTCGGAAGGGGGTCGATTGAAGATATATATGGTTGAAGCTGGTTTTAGCACTGCAAATGCGATTCTAACAAAGCAGAGAAATAGACTTAACTTGGAAAACCGTGGTGATTTATGGTTAAAGCTTACCAATTTTAAACCAAATATCAATAGCCTTGCTGCCGCTCATCAAGCTCATCCATCTCATTAATATCAAGTTTATTGATAAATAGGTAAGTTGATGTATTTTTCATTATTCTTTTTTGATAAAAAGCATATTGTGTATTTCCATGGCAGTTAATATCATTGTCAAGTAACACATTTGTTTTACATAATTAAGTTAATATCAATTTTTCAACGATAAGTATTGTTAGATTTCGAAAGTCAAAATTCTCTATAGGTAGGTAAACTTCTATTCTTTTCTTTTTTACTTTATATCAGTGAAGACTGCCTCTTTCTCTTAATATATATCTTCAAACATTGTATAGGGTACAACATAAGATTGGTTTGGTTTCTAACATTTCTCTTTATTTTTGGTCATCAAAAATTTCAATAATGGTTAAATATTTTTTTTCACCTATTTGTATGTGTGTGTGCATGGAGGGGGTCGATGTAAATACAAATATCCTATGAAGGGGTCGACGGGTAAAAAAGTTTGCCGACCCCTGCTCTAGACCATAGTTGCAATAAACTAGACATCCCTGCAGCTCATGTCTGAGCAAAAGTCCAAACAAGCACCTCAACCTTCCTTCCAACAGTGATTTCACACTCAAAGGCTGGGCAAAAAAAGAACTGCACAGAATTGTACAACTCAAAGTAACAAAATAATCTATGAGGCAGCCAGCAAAGCTTTCCAGGTGCCTGTGCTTCATTGCAGCAGTCACGTGATGTCCAGTGCTGGACACAAGGTAATAGCAGGTGTCAATTGCTGACTGTATCTCCCCAACTGTTTCCTGACCAAGAGCCTGCATCAGACTAGCCTATGTTCATTCCCATGAGGTGGAGAATAATTTAAATCAACATGTGTAGTGGAACTGCAGTTAGAAATACAACCATTCTGCTACAAATACTTATTCATACTCAAGATAAGTATTAAAAAAATTAATTGATGCATCAATTGGATTCCTATATTTTCTGGAAGTAGATATTGTGAAATTGCTGCAACAAAATACCTCCAAGAAATATTTCAATCAAAATAATTTATGAATCTGTACAAAAATACAGCAAATATTGTACAAACAATACTGCACTGTTACTCAAATTAAATACAGAAAATTTTCTAAATATCAGACTGGAAAAAAATGTTAGTTTTTCTTAATGGTTCATTTACAATAATGAAAATTTGTTTGAAAAATCACAAATTACTAAGTTTTAATTTTGACATTAGTTTCCTTCATTTTCAATGACACTTCTCTATTGTTCCATTAGGTTTTACTACCTCTTTCAAAACAATCTTTGGGCTTCAAAGAGAACAACAGATAGATATCATCATTTAGTTGTTAATAATTTTCATGAATTTTGCACCTACTTAAATCATGTTGCAAAGACCCAAAAAAGTCATAATAAGAGGAGTGATGTCATAAATCAGGTGAATGAAGTGAAACTTCAGAATAAATCTCACATTTGCTACATAATTCTTGCTGTATGCAGAATAGCATCGTCATTCTGAAGCATAACACCTTTGACATTAACCTAATGCTGGTCTTTTTCTTGATCAGGCAATTCTTAAATCTTCAAATTATGAGCAGTATTTTACAGCCATAACTGTGATATTGGGACTAAATAACTCGTAGTGCACCAGTCTTCTCATGCTTCACCATGAACAGAGCATGATCTTCTTTGGGTGTAGTTCTGGCTTAGGAATTGGATGTGAACTTTGATTACTACTCAAACACTGTCTTTTGCATGAATATTGTCATGAAGAAAAACATTTCTTGTCTCCAATATTCTTTTAAAAAAATAGATCCTTATGATTCCTTGAAAACTAAGTTGTGATGGCATTCATTCTTTGGTTGTGTTGAGAATCATTCATATTATGGGGAACAAATTGCCTTAGTATTGAGATCTTCCTTAGCTCATGAAAGCTTGAAATTATGCTCGTGTGAGTTCATTGAACAGTTGAGCCAGTTCTCTACTGGTGGACAATGGATAGGCCTCTACTGCATCTTTTAGGAGTTTATTATCGGTTGACATTCGTTATTCTGAAAGTGGACTATCCTTGAGAGAAAAATCTCTAGGTAAAACTTAGTGAACCACCATTGGCATTTCTGGACATCAGCATTATTTGCATAAACAGAGCTAATGTTTCTTGCAGCTTGTGCAGCTGATGTGGCTTTCTAGCATTCATAGAACATACCATGTCTTAGGTGCTCTTTATTGGCATACATTTCTTGAGGGTTGAAACATTAAAATTACCTCAATTTAGTAATTATTCCCTCTGAAAGAACTACAAATACATTATAACTCAGATTTCAGTTAAATTAACGACCAAGGGACTTCATGTTTTCTCTTGATAATAAAAATCCTCAGGAAAAAATATTACATACTTTCCAACCTAATACAATGCAGCATTGTCACTCAAATTAAATACAACAAATATTCTATTTACAATACAGTATTATCATTTGAATGAAATGCAGCAAATATTCAATGCATGGTACTGCAATCCTAAACAAATACAAAACCCTTCTATTGACAATATTATCATACAAATTCAATACAAAAATTAATAAATTAATCTATTTACAATATTGTCACTTCAAATAACTAGAGCAAAAATTCAATCTACAATACTATCACCACCAATAATTTCAGCTAATATTTTAGTTACAATAATACTACTCATAATAAAAAGCAAATATTCTACCATCATATTCCAGCTAATATTTAGTTACAAATACTATCACTATTAATAAATTTAGCTAACATCCTTCTGCTGACAATACTGTCACCATAAATGAATTCAGCTAAAATTCTCCTGAGAATACTGTCACCATAAATGAATTCAGCTAACATTCTCCTGAGAATACTGTCACCATAAATGAATTCAGCTAACATTCTCCTGAGAATACTGTCACCATAAATGAATTCAGCTAACATTCTCCTGAGAATACTGTCACCATACATGAATTTAGCTAACATTCACCTGAGAATACTGTCACCATAAATGAATTTAGCTAACATTCACCTGAGAATACTGTCACCATAAATGAATTCAGCTAACATTCTCCTGAGAATACTGTCACCATAAATGAATTCAGCTAACATTCTCCTGAGAATACTGTCACCATAAATGAATTCAGCTAACATTCTCCTGAGAATGCTGCCCTATGAGAGTATTGGTCAAGACTGGACATTCAAGCAGCTGTGGCATAGCCTAACTGGTGAAAAGTAAGAGTTACTTTGGTGACATTAGAAAGTTCATGGGTTACTCTAATAATGTGACAAAGGTCATAGGTTGCACTGGTAATATGATGACGTTTATAGGTTATGCAGGTGATGGGATAATATTCTTGATTTAGGTATTCAGGTTACAGAATGTTCATGAATGACTCATATTAAGAACTTTGCAGTGTAGTTTCTAGCATAGCAATCAAGCACCCAGGTTTCATTGAACATGTAAGCATTGACTGGTCTCCAGACAACCTGTCTAACCGTTCATATCTTTCTTTTTGTTCAAAGATTGTCATCTCAACTTTAATAATAAAACACTGCTTGATCCGAAAAGAAAATAAAAACAGCATTCAGGTGCAAGAAGTAAGTAAAAATAGCAGTCTAACACGCCGTATTTTATAGGAATAATTCAAACTTCTTGATTACACGAATCATACAGAACAATTAAATCTTAATCTTCCCTCATATGAACATCAGCTGGACAAGCAAGGCAAGCTTCAAACAAATAACTTTCGTTAACACAAAAAAATTGTTTTTCAGGTACTGTCGATAATTTTTGCATAATTGAGAGTATACTAAAATGTCATGTCATGAATTTTGTATCATGACTCACATGTCATGAATTCCGATACAAAATAAACGAAGTGTCATTCGCCTACGCGAGTGTTGACGACCCGAAGGAAGATCGTTCATCACGAAAGTCTCCAATCATTGTAGACATTACTGTACCGTCAACCTAAATCTCCATTGAGTTATGTCGATTACTTTTAACGCAAAAACATTCTTTTTGAATTGAGTGACTATAACATCATCGAAGAAATGCCATTTTTCAGCACAATAACAATGCTCGTCCAACTCATGCGCACTACACCTCAACTTACAGCCAATGATCTACTGACCGAACAATGGCTCACAGCTTGGCTGTTCAGCCAGAGCCACAGCCAGTAAGTCAGCCACTCACAGCTGAGAGAGAAAGAGAGAGGCACATACGCCTTTTACAAGGCTTTCTAGGACTACAGTGTGCAAAATTAAGTGTATGAACAAAACCCCGCCAACCTGATTTTTACAGAAATACAAACATAAAAAGCAGGACAAAACTAAGTTGCAAATGTTTAGAGAAGTCGTCAGATGACTGAATCATGTGTTCGTGTATGGCACTAAGCCGCTGTTCACTTCTATAACTAACCTTGCTTTTCCAATGCACAAAATAAGAGACACACACACCGAATTGATTTTAAGATAACTTGTACTGATGAAGTATGATAAAACGGTCTCATTACACTAGGTTTGTCAATTGTGAAATGTTTTTCTATCCCTGCAGTTTTCTCAGTACTGGACAATACCTGTTCAATGATAGTTTGAATTGTGCGGCAATGCCTGAAGAAAATAATAGCGTTGAAAAGTAATTGAGGGGAGTTGTACAAAAGGTGTTCTCTAGCGTTTTCTAATTCTTAAATAATTTGAAATAAATTACATCTGTTAGTCATGTAGGTGTGCGCTATTCCACCTACCTACATACAAGTTAGTGATTCACTAATCGTATTCAACACGTGATGATTCATGATCAAGCCAGTGATCCGACGCATGTAACATCAGGCGTCTCCCAAAGGAGTTTTTTGGTTTCATTCTCTTTATTATGTATGTACATCAACGATCTTAACGTCGGGATCAAAAATAATATTAATGAACTCGTGGATGACACGAAACTCTGTCACAGAGCGTTTACCGAAAGTGACAGAATTACTATTCAATTAGACCTTATTCGTCTATACAATGAACCGAAACTTGGCAAATGAGCTTTAACACTGACAAATGTTCAGTCATGCACGTTGGAGCTAATAATCAGCATTTCCAACTTATGAAAAACGACATACTTATTAAAGCAGTACAGAAACCAAAATATCTTGATTTCATTATCACTAAAAATTTCAAGTGTGACAAAGTTTAAAAAAGCGTCAGAAATGCGAGTAGGATTCTTGGCTTCATTACAAGAAACTTTGACGACATGTCAAAAAACATCATCTTACCGTTTTGTAGAGCGCTAGTGCCACTACGTTTAGAATATACAGTGCAACTGTGGTCTCCTACCCTCTGAAGAGACATTAACAATATGGAAAAAATCAGCACAAAGCAACGAAGATGATTCCTGCACTCGGTAATCTCAGCTACAAAAGGCGTCTTCAACAGCTTGAGTTCATCTCCCAAGAACAAAGGAGACTGCAAGAACAACTCTTCGAGACCTATACCTATCTCAATGGCTTCAATGATGTTACCCTTGAAGGGCTTTTTGACAGGGACGAAAACGTGCAAGCTGGAAATAACGGCCTAAGTAATAATAAGAACCTTCAGGGCAACCCAGGTTTTTAACTACTTTCCCTTCAACATTACCAGAACCTGGAATCAGCTACCCGAAAACCCAATCGTTTCTGCTGGCACTGTGAACACGTTCAAAAATCATCTCGATAAATTTTGGAACGGAACCTCCCAATTCTGAAAAGTACTAATTCCATATCATTCTTAACTCTGGGTTTATGTATGTATGTTTGCGGTATGTGCAGGACTGAAATACTTGTGATTAAGGTGTACGCACGTGCCTGAAATATCTATGTATAATTGAAGTGCATGTGCATGATTGATGCCTTCAAGCTAATGGGCATGGGATTTGAGTAACAGCCCAAGAAAGAACCAAATGGTTCGTTCCTGTTGCCATATTCTATTATTTTCCAACTGACGGATATTCCAAGAAATAGAGAACAAAGGAAAATCACAGTACATTTTTATTGAAGTTTACATTTAAAATATGATACAAAAAGAGATCTTATCATATTAGATAATAAAAATCCTCAGGTTGCACATATCTCATTCTTGGTTTTATAATAACGATACCTAAGGTTATCGCCTACTCAGTTTAGATCATTGTGTAGAATACGAAAAAGATGGAAATCAAGTAAAGTACAATGTCTGAGAACGCAGAAAAATAAAATAAAAAAGGGAGAAGGGAACTTTATTTCCAATCAAGTATGCAATCGATTTAAATTCATAATGCTAATATCTTCAGACAAGCTCTGATGCTCAAAGCCACTATTCCCATAATCTGTGCGTCAACTTGAACTAAAGAATCGTAAGGGCACTTCGATGAGCGTGATGAAGGTCTAGTCTTGCTTTGGGCGTCCAACGTAGCAGCATTCTGGATAAGTTTCTTGTCCAATGATGAGCAGGCAGAAATAAACCAAGGCAGTTGCGGGAATCAAACTTAAATCTTCCTGCATCGCAAGCAGGGATGTTACGTTTGAGAAGGGAGGAGCTCTGAAGGGCGTGAGTTTTTCGCAGCCTAAACTGGATGTAACATTTATCAGAAGGTAAGGTTATGGAGGTCGTCTTGTTCACCTCTAGTTGGAGAATTCAATGACAACACGGGGACTCAGCTTTTTGTTTCTTTATTGGTCCGTAGGGCAGAAGGTGGAGAGATGACACTTTCCGTTAGCCACGAGTAGAAGAAAACTGGAAGTATGGGAGCTAAAATATAAGGCAATTGAGCCACTAATTTCTGGCCTCAAATAAATATAAGGGATCTGATAAGTAATGCAGGAAGATATCCTGGGCTCAATAAAGTCAAGGAGAGCCAATAAGGTAAGTAATGTAGGAAGATCTCCTGAGTTCAAATAAGTCTAATAGATCCAATAACGTTTAAGAACAAGGGGAACTAAAGTGGCTTTCTTCGCAGAAACGTTGCTCTTGCAAGGAAGACGGATGAAGCTTGAGTCTTGAGTGGATGAAACTTGATGAAACCAAGATCGAATGAATGAAACTTGTATGAGTGAAGACCAAGAGCAGGATCGCCAGATGTGTTGTTTTCTTTACAAAAGATAAATAAAGAGTAACGTATTTTGAAAGGGCCAGTGAATGGTTCGAGAAGGATGAAGTTGAAAAGAAGCATAGCGACAGTACGGCAGAGGAGTAGGAATAAATGTAAGAATACAGTGAATTTTTTTAAATAAAAATTTACACAAACTGCACTTAAAGTTACGAAAACCCACTCATAAAAATACAAAGAATTTATCACAAAAAGTACGATTTAATTTGTAACTGGATTCATTAATACGCAATATTGAAAATAATCGGAGCATGAGCAGCGATGGTATTGTTACAGGGATGCTAATCTCAGTTTAAACTTTAGGGCCAGATGAAACTGGATCTTTGTTAGGACATTTAATTCCCTTTCAAACATACATACATACAACAGGTGTCTCATAGTTTTTGTCTTGTATACCAGGGTCATCTAAAATAATTACTCAAGGGCCTGAAATCAATGCAAAAGAAATAGCCAAGTGAGGGCATCACCGGGAGAGCCAGTTTGTGATAAACAGACCCTCATGCTTAGCAGATAGTCATATTCTAATCCAGGTTACTGACTGTCTGTGGCATAATGTATAAATTAGTAATTGGCACCTCAACGGCGACGCCTGAGCTTGAGGGAGAGATGATGCGGGGCAGAGTCAGTTGCGGGTTGAGCCCTGTCGTATACGTGTCGTTGCTGTGGTTGTGGGCGCGAGAAGCGGCTCAGGTGCAGGTTGCACGTTGGTTGTTCGTTAAAAGTAGTCGTTGTCGTGGAGATCTGTACTTGTAAAATATTAGGCTAAGCAGATTCAGTTACTAACACTAGTATTGGGATAATCGTCACGCAAGTAGAGGTTGTGAGTTACGGTCGAAGGTTGTTGATGTCTCATCGTCCACGGTTAGAGGACATTCTTCTGGCACGAGGAGCGACGGAGTCTGCACACCAAGTCTAATAGAGGTAAGCGAATTACGGTTAGAATATACCGTAGAGTTGCAACTACTAGTCTTAACAACACTGTCCATAGTCAAAATCTCTTACTCCATGCATGCATTAGGAAATTCTTCATTGCATCCTCAACATCATGACTGTGAAAATACGTGGCTCCTATCACAAAGGCTTCACAGGCCTAGCAAAAAACGTCTTTGTTTCAGCACTCGCAAAACGTTTATTGTTCATGAAACAATAAACGTGTACATACATACTTCACGCTAACTTACTCACCAGCTCGTTCATTCTCGTGTCCCCGTAAAGGATTATGTTGGTATCACGAAAAATTTGGCTCTAACGCTTGTAAATGTGCTTCACACCTGTGCCCGAAACATGCTGAATTTCAGTCGGGAAACTAATTGCTCGATGTGTTAACGCAAGCACCACGTCAAACGCTAATGTCACCCGCTTGCTCATCATATTCGATCCCTTGACTATTCTTAAATTTCTGATAGATACAGGATCATCAGTGTCTCTAATTCTTGCAACTGCTTACGAAAAATTGGGTTACGGAACTAATAACCTTTGTGCAGCCAATGGCACATCCATAGCGTGCTTTGGATCTAATGATGTGACCTGTTCTTTGGGTTTGCGACGTGATTTTAGTTAGTTGGTCGTTCATTGTTACCGCAGTTCAGCAGCCAATCATTGGTGCTGACTTCTTTTCAAATTTTGGATTGTTGATTTAAAAACCAACTCATTAGGGGCGAAACAACAAGTCTTTCCAGACCTCTGTCTTCTGTGAACATTACTCGTAGCTTGCACTCGATAGGTGTTGTCTTAGATTCTCAATGTAAATACCAGATGATTTTGGCTGAATATCCCGCTCTGACTAACCCTAACCTAGCAGCCAAGAAAAATCAATCCTCGACTAAACATCATATATTAACCACTGGACCTCCAGCTTTCTCACGTGCATGACGCCTACTACCCGATCGTTTCAAAGCCGCTAAGGCCGAATTTCAACGCATGCTTAGTGCGTGTGCAGTCCGCATATCAAAAAGCCTGTGGGCTAGTCCGCTCATGTTAGTACCCAAACCAGATAGTGAATTCCGCCCCTGTGGAGACTATTGGTGACTCAATGCAATTAAAATCCCTGTTAGGTTCCCAATTTCGTATTTACAAGACTTTAATTTGCAAGGTGCTACAATCTTCTCTAAAATGGACCTAGAGCATGCCTTTCACCAAATTCCTATGGACGAAGATTTCATTTAAAAACGGCAGGAATTACTTCCTTTTGTCTCTTTGAATTTATCACAATGCCGTACTGGTTGAGAAATGCACCTCAGACTTTCCAAAGACACATGCCTAACATCTTGTCCGACTTGCCTTATGCGTATTCCTCACTAATGTACTAATCGCATCACCCAATCCGAAACAACATGAAGAACACTTGCAACCCTTGTTCGAACGTCTCACTACTCACGAATTGTTGATCAATCCCGCCAAATGCAAATTAGGTAAAAATTTCTTGACTTATCTTGGTTATGAAATCTCTTAGCTCGGTTTAAAACCTCTCCCTTCCAAAGTCAAAGCCATTCGCAAATTCCGTAAACCTGAAACACAACGTCAACTGCCTCGTTTCTTATGTTGCATTAATTTTTATCATAGGGTTATTAAAAACTGTGCCCAAATCTTCTGACTTTCGTCTTCATTACTTGCCCCCAAGCGTAGGGGCAAATCAACTCTCATTGTGTGGAATACAGACGCTTGTGTCGCTTTCCATACCAACAAGGAGCGACTTGCTCTCGCTACCGAATTATCGTACCCAATTTTTGGGGATGAATTCAGTTTAGTTGTGGATGTTTCAGATGTCGCAGTGGGTGCCGTTTTGCAACAGACGGTCGGCAGTTTAACTTCTCCCATGTCATTCTTCTCAAAGAAACTCTCGCCTACCGAGCAACGCTACAGTACGTTTGGCAGAGAATTGTTAGCTGTTTACATGGCGGTTCGTCACTTTCGCTAGATTTTAGAAGCGAGACACTTTGTTGCACTGATCAATCCCATGCCGATTGTTTCTCAAGTATCAATTGTGTCTCTATCATTCCCGTACTTGAACAACTCACCTTAGAGAGTATTACTAACGCTCAAAAGGAGGATCCTAAACTAAAAAAATTGCTAAAAACAACACGGAACTCCTTACGCTTGGTGCCATCCAATGGAGTGTACTGTGATGCCGATCGCCCTGACCGTTACTATCATACTTACCGGCGACCCTTCGCAGAGCTGCAATAGCTCACTATCATTGCCTATCGCATCCTGGTGCCGACCGAACCTTGCGTCTCATTGCCAAACGCTATGTTTGGCCTTCCATGCGCAAAGACGTAAAACTTTTTTACAGCACTGCCACGATTGCCAATCAAGTAAGGTCACTAAGCACAATCGTGCTGCATTGCAGACCTGAGCTTTCACTGGAAACAAATTTGACTCAGTGCACCTTGATTCAGTAGGACCATTGCCCACTTCGTGCGGTTGTTCGTATTTACTAACCATGATCGATATATTTTCGCGATGGATAGAAGCCGTTCCAATCACTGATATTACAGCCGAAACTGTAGCTCGTACGTTCGTATACTCGTGGATTTCTAGATTTGACGTTCCTTTAAGGATCATCCACGAACGTGGTGCCCAATTCACATCGAAACTTTGGGCACACGTCTCGTCTCTTCTTGGTTGTGAAAATTGCAGCATAATCACCTTTCACGCGTAGTCTAATGGCCTTATTGAGCGAGCTCACCGCGACCTGAAGACTGCATTAACACGTTTGTTGCGATTGCCTGATTGGTGTAAAACTTCACTTTGTACGCATAGTCACTAAAAGACTTGGAAAAAATTACAAACAAACAACTTTATTTCCAATCAAGTACACAGTACATAGACATTAGTACATTGGTTTTTCAAATTCTTAAGGTTAATATTCTTAGAGTAAGGATGATGGTGAGCTCCATGTGACGATCCTGGGATGTATCCATGTGAGAGAGCTTACCGATAAGTGCGAGCTCACGGCGCAAAACGAGAAACAGCTCGTATTCATTGCTGGGTTTCGAACCTGCAGTCTGTCTGCCCGAAGCAGAAACCTGATACCAAACACAGGCCGCAGACCACTCGACCACGGTGGCTGTAACTCTAAGTGAGGTTCGTGTAAATTTTAATTATAAAAATTCGCTATATCCTTAAAATTATTCGTAGTCAGTACCGAACTGTCGCTCTGGTTCTTCTCAACTTCACTCTTCAGGAGCCAATCCCGACCCTATCTAAAAGACGTCATTTCGTACTTTGCTCTTGTGAAGACAACAACAATCCTGCTTTTGGTTCTCTCCCTTGGACTTCGCTCAAAGTCTACACTTTGTTGAATGTTTAAATGTTCCACCTTGAATGTGTTCGACTTTTGTATGTCTAAGGTTAATATGTAACGCTGTGATGTAACACAGTTCGCTTTTGTACGCTCTTGTAACAGAATGCGTTTTAGAGTCAGCTAGTGGTAGAGAACCA
>VCRD01005000.1:0-32159 GCA_006783055.1 Trinorchestia longiramus
TGGAGTCCTTCAGTAGGATTAATGTGGAGTCCCTCAGTAGGATTAATGTGGAGTCCCTCAGTAGGATTAATGTGGAGTCCCTCAGTAGGATTAATGTGGAGTCCCTCAGTAGGATTAATGATACATAAGAATCGTGAAGATTAGTGAAGGACGAAAAAATTGTAGATAATGAGTAGATAATCCTAGTATGTGTAGATAATGAGTAGATAATCCTAGTATGTGTAGATAATGAGTAGATAATCCTAGTATGTGTAGATAATGAGTAGATAATCCTAGTATGTGTAGATAATGAGTAGATAATCGTACTATGTGCAGATAATAAGGATTTTGGCTGATAATTTTATTGAATAATCCTTAAGAAAAAAGATCATAATTTAGTGAACTTCATATGGAAATTTCAGCATCTTCTATTTAAATATGTGCCCTGTTGATGCCCTGTTGATGCCCTGTTGATGCCCTGTTGATGCCCTGTTGATGCCCTGTTGATGCCCTGTTGATGCCCTGTTGATGCCCTGTTGATGCCCTGTTGATGCCCGGTTGATGCCATACAATGCACTTAACTCCAGCTCACATAAATCTGATGGGTTAGTTTAAAAAACTTCACATATATCTGATGGCTTAATTAACACTAACTAAATAAAATGTCACAAATCATTTACAGATGAGGTTGAGATTGGCTTGCTGACTCCAGCTCCAGCTGACTGCGCAATCCAGACCAGCAGTCGAGTCCAGACCAGCAGTCCAGACCAGCAATCCAGACCAGCAATCCAGACCAGCAATCCAGACCAGCAATCCAGACCAGCAGTCGAGTAAGTTTGCAGCAATTAACCTAAAACGTCCGTCACTCTGATGGAGACACCGAGGCTATTATTGCCTGCAACTGTGGGGCAATAGTCGGTGAAAACGAGCAATGTTAGGCCTGAGAATTGCCTTGACTTGCGCCGATACAGTGCAGGAAAACGTTAATAGTTTAGCTTTTAAAAGAAACAAGTCCCAACTGGGAAAATTTTTTTAGAACGGATAGTAAATAATGTTGGAAAATATAGTGTAGTCTGACCTCATTGTTTCAGTAAACTATGAAAAATATACGCAAAATTTGAGAAACTTAAAAAATGTGAGAAGTGTTGCACAGATGAGAAAAATACAAAACATCAATGTATACTAACAATACGGCAGAAATGTTGGAAAAATGGAAAAAATGGCGGAAAAATGTGAGAAATAACTGGAAAATACCAAAGAAAAGTTGAAAAATGTTCGATATTGTGTGAAAATTATTCCCAATCTTGAGTTGAACAATAACAAAATTAGGACGTATTGAAGGGCGTTAGAAAAAATGTGTTTCTAACTTCAGTTTAATAAGACCATGTGACCTCAAGTTTATTTATAACTCAATAAGACCACCAGTTCTCGCCTCCAGTTTGCTTTGGCTTAGCAGTTGCCCGTCCTAGTGTCACTTGCAGAGCAAATTCACAGCGTTTTGCACAACTATTTCACCCCTGTTTGTTGTTTTTATTAACCTAAAACGAACAAAATGAGAACCAATCGTGACTGCATTCCCCAACTCCAAATGAGAACCAATCGTGACTGCATTCCCCAACTCCAAATGAGAACCAATCGTGACTGCATTCCCCAACTCCAAATGAGAACCAATCGTGACTGCATTCCCCAACTCCAAATGAGAACCAATCGTGGTCGCATTCACCAAATAACAGGAAATGAGCGCTGATTCTTTATCAAGCAAGAATCAGTAAAGCGTTGCTCGTCAGCTGGATGTCAGCGAAGACTCTTCACTGAATTGCCCTGAAGTTCAGTGAGCTGTAATTATGAGAACGGAAGGCAATCATGAAGTTTCCTGTGCACCGCTTGTGTCATGTGTCAACATGGCAGAGACGGTGGCTGCATCCGACAACTTTGCTCCAGACGGAAGCTGCAGAAATGTTTTTTGCGGAAACTGAATTCAACAAATGTAGGCTAAAAGAATGTACACAGGTTTGGAAAGTCATAAATAAGTTTAAAACGTCTCCAGTAGGGATGAGAAATATCTTAAATGGGCATGAAAAATTCTAGCTATAGGTGTTAGAATTCTTAAATGGGCTTACAATATTTTCTATGGGGATGAAAAAGGCCCTAAATAGGCGTGGATAAATTTTAAAGCATGGGCAGAAGAAGTATAAAAAATGGGGTCAGAAAGCCTCCAGTATGGACAAAAATCAACGTACGTATTGGATCTCTGTCAACACACAGCTACTGAGCTGGCAACATATTAAATCTTTGTCAACACACAGCTACTGAGCTGGCAACATTAGATCTCTGTCAACACACAGCTACTGAGCTGGCAATATGTTAGATCTCTGTCAACACACAGCTACTGAGCTGGCAATATATTAGATCTCTGTCAACACACAACTACTGAGCTGGCAACATATTAGATCTCTGTCAACACACAACTACCAACATTTTGAATCCCTGTCAATCATACAACTGTCAATGTATTGGATTCCTGTCAACACATACTTCCTGGGCTGTCAACACAACCACCACCAGCAGTCAACATTCTCTTTCTGTGCTCAGGCTTTCGTTGCAACATTCACCTTTAATTCCCACTAGAATTCTTTCGATTTATTCCCGAGAGCGTGACAGCTTCGTTCCAATTCCAAATCGGCACCTCGTACATTGGCACCGTGAGTTGCAGCTACATAAAAACTTTAAATTTATTCCTGATATGTGCCTCACACTCGGAATTACTCTGGACCTCCTGATCTCCACCTCAGCTTCATTTTAAGCTGAATGCCAGAATCCGTAGAATTCAGCTTTAATTAATTTCAAGCTGACCACCGGCAACAGCAGAATTTAGCTTTAATTTATCCCAAACTAAATACCGTCAGTATAAATGTACTTATAGCCTTTTTCGTCTTTTCAGACGGTCTTACAACAACAAGCCAAAATAGATCCCAGAACAGTACAGGGCAACGTCAGTAGGAAGTAGCTTAAGTAAATTCCAAACAAATAAATTAATTTCTGTACCAAGCGGAGACCTTATACTTGACATGAACTAATGATACACATACAGTGACCACAACTAACAACTTGTGGTGTTTTGTGTACATTATTAATTGTAAGAATTTAGGATAAAATGTCAATGAGATAGGCAATTGATTGGTAAACGACTGATCAGCTTCAGGACACAACTGGCAGTATTTTGAGTATCTAGGATACAAGTTCATTGAGGTAAACGACTGATCAGCTTCAGGACACAACTGGCAGTATTTTGAGTATCTAGGATACAAGCTCATTGAGGTAAACGACTGATCAGCTTCAGGGCACAACTGGCAGTATTTTGAGTATCTAGGATACAAGCTCATTGAGGTAAACGACTGATCAGCTTCAGGGCACAACTGGCAGTATTTTGAGTATCTAGGATACAAGCTCATTGAGGTAAACGATTCATCAGCTTCAGGGCACAACTGGCAGTATTTTGAGTATCTAGGATACAAGCTCATTGAGGTAAACGATTGATCAGCTTCATGACACTTCTGGCTGCATTTTGAATGTCTGGTATATGTATGCCTATCGTGATAAGTACTTAAATCCGAGATTTTAGTGCGTACGTCTGAGCAGCTTCACATAATTGCTACGTGGACGCTAGTTGCTCTCCAAGTAGAAGTTGAGTACTCGCAAATGTGCGTTAAGTATCCAAGTGCATACATTAAAAGTCGAAGTGAAATTTCAAACCTATACTGTAGAATTCAAAAAAAAAATTCAAGGCTTGTTTGAAAGAATTCTCTTCTACCCACGGGAATATCATCGTCGTTACTTTAGCAAATCCATCGGCCATCACCATTCTATTAACAACGGTCAGTGTCCCGATTTTCACCATGCCATTTAGGTTACCTCACTAGCACCACAATCATTTATCTCTCTAATGTTTATTATGGTGATTTCACCGTTCTTACTTCTTCCATAGCCATAATTTCTTCATATGACCATCATCATCATCTTTGCTGCCCCAGTATCTGCACCACACTCTCCCATTAATTCGGGCAAATTGGGCTGCAAAATTTATCCGTAAATAACTTTCCCTCACATCAGCAGCCATTGAAGCACATAAAGGAGAGACGGAAGAGTGGACGGGAGTGGAACTGGACAGGGGGTAAGACGAAAGAGGGGACTTTGACAGAGGGGGAATGAGAGAGGAAATCTGGACGGGGGTGAGAAGAAGAGGGACCTGGATAAGGATGGGACAGAGAGACTAAACCCGGAGAGGGTGTGAGACGGGATCAGGATTTGGGGTGGGACAAATGGTCGGAGAGACCTTGACAGCGGTTAGGATAAAAGAGAGAATTTTGACAGAGGAAGGCGTGAGAAAAGAGCCTGGATAGTGGGTGGTATAGGAGAGAAAGAACCTGGACAGGGGGTGAGACGGGAGAGGGGACCTAAACAAGGAGAGGGACAGCGGAGGAAACCTAGATAGACGGTGGGACGGGAGAAAGGACCTGGACAGAGTGAGAGAAGAGAGAGAGTGAGGTGAACTGAAGAAGAAGGGGTTCAACCTAGTGCTATTTTGAAGTGTAGTGTAATTTTTTGGAAACGATTACACTGAGGAGCTCTCTTGAGCTATGTACTTTGCCTGTACTTCTCCTGAAATGAATATATAAACCTCTACGTTATTTACTCGTCTCGGGATTTTTCTCCATGTAATAAAACTCCTAGTATTATTCTTTGGAATTTGTGGAAAACAAGATTACTCAACGGAATTAATAAGCACAAAAAATAACAAAAAGGCGTTGTAAACCTCAATCATAAAATGTCTCAAATCTTCATTACTTCTCAAAAGAATTTAGAAGGATAATCTAAAACACACTCAGGAAAAAGCATTTCTAGAAAACTTAAATACTTAGAATGAAGGTTGAAGAAATCGGTCTCGTTCGGCCCCTTCTTCAAAACATTGCCCCCATAAAGCACGGGCTGGCTATATTGGCCTCCAGGTCCAAAGAAGACCCTGCCGACAAATTACAGCAGTCACCCCTGAACAAAGAAAACGTGCACCACAGAAAATTAACTGCTGCCCAATGACCCGGAAAAGAACTGGAAACTTTGCCCAGCGATTGAGAGTGAGTCAGGGTTTTTGAAGTTATAAGTTTACGCTTCATTAGTTTTTTGGGACAAAGTTGTCGCTGGGACAACGAAATGAACCTTGTAAGTCAAACAAGCCTTTTCAGCTCAATGTAAGAATTTTGTTCACGAGTAAATGAGGAAAAAATTAATCCTGTGTCAGTGTGTCGTGTGTTCTACTGTAGATAATTCTAGACTATGTTTTTAGATTTGCAGGTCATCAAGCTGTGGCACCCTCTCTTATAAAACATCTACTCAGAAATGGCTTAAGCGTAATTAATAATAAAATTAATGCTTGTTTCGATGTAAATTTGTGCCTAAATCACAAACTATTTAACGGTGAGTCGTTCATCAAAAATTGAGGTTCGTGTCCAATTGAGTATTTTTTTGGTATGGAAATTAGGAAAAAATACAAATTAGAAAACTGCTTCTCATAAAAAACTCATAACAGATTTTGTTGACTCCCATCCCATGTGTAAGTGAACGAATTGATGAATATGAATAGTGTCCTTTAACGAGTCAAGTTTTTATTTTTTTCAAGTGTAGGGCGTGTTTACGTCAGAAGACTGCCGGTACAGAATTGTAACTGTGCTGCCACTGCTGCTACAGCCTGGTACAGGGGACGACCGTGTTGCTTATGGCCACCAAATCGTAAACTGTTTTATTCTCAATCATAGTGAAGAACAATAAATTCACAAATATTTTTTGAATACTTTGAAAATGAAATTTACATGTGGTGTTGAATTTCTTGTACCAGACATCAAAGAGCAAACGCACAGGTTTCAGGTGAGTCCAAATCTGTTCAACGAACTTCAGAAATTACGTAGAACGAAGACTGATTGGTAAAAGTACTAGATCTCAATATAATAATAACATAGTTATCATAATATAGTACATCCGGTGATCACAAAGTGATAATTATGATGTAGTTATCATAATATAGCACATTCAGTGATCATAATGTGATCACATAACGAATAAACAGCTGTTACACGAGCCGAGACTTGACTTCTCTCGATGTCATCTCTGAATAAAGAGAAACATCATAAGGCACTAGCATCATAAGGCACTAGCATCATAAGGCACTAGCATCATAAGGCACTAGCATCATAAGGCACTAGCATCATACGGCACTAGCATCATAAGGCACTAGCATCATAAGGCACTAGCATCATAAGGCAATAGCATTGCTGTGCTTCATAAACAAGAATCTCAGAAGATTAATGGATCAACATGTATTTTCAATGCGAAGAGCTTCCATTTTAAACACAGCAGAAGGACTTCAATTCTTCAAATTAAATACTGAATTAAGAGAGACTTGGAACGTGCGGTTGAATTTTCAGAGTTTTAATTATTTGTCCCAATTGAGCATATTTGGTACAAATTTATGACAAGAACAGCATAAGCTTAAGTCATGAATAATAAAAATATGTCGCATAAAAAACATAAATTAAAACCAGAAATTTTCAGTTTAAAATCAGTTTATTTCACGAATATTGTAAATTGATGCCAGGAATGTTTCAAATTCTGCAAGGAATTGCTGCTACATGTAAGCACGAGAGGTGAGTGAAATGTATCAAAGGTCCACGAAAATCTTGGTTCAGGAATTTTATGAGACCACGCACCTTGAAAAGTTCCATTTCAAAGGTCGCTAAAATTCCGTTCCCTGACCTGCCTGCCTTTCAAACCTTTTCGACCCACCAGAATAAAATTCTATTCTGCATTCAAAAAAAAGATAGAATGAGGGGAAAATTCCCATTTTCTCCAGGCGACGGTCGCTGGAGTGACGACGGACCTTACTTAGAGAGGACAACTGTGAGGGAACAAATTTAGAGGGCACAACTGTGAGGGAACAATTTTAGAGGGCACAACTCTGAGGGAACAATTTTAGAGGGCACAACTGTGAGGGAACAATTTTAGAGGGCACAACTCTGAGGGAACAATTTTAGACGCAACAACTGTAAGGGAACAGTTCTAGATGGAACAACTATATGGGGACAATTTCAGAGGAGATAACTGTGAGGGAACAATTTTAGAGGGGAAAACTGTGATGGGAAAATTATAGAGGGCCTAGAGTGATTGAAGAAAACTGCGAGTGAACAGCAGTTATATTCAGCTAGAACACGAGGCAACGGCCGGCCATGAAGCTCTTCATATTCACTGGGATTTAACAAATTCTTTTAGAACCACACAACATCCTGCCATCCACACCTGCACTCCACATCCTGCCATCCACACCTGCACTCCACACCTGCACTCCACACCTGCACTCCACATCCTGCCATCCACACCTGCACTCCACATCCTGTCCAGCACAGCACAGTTCAAGAGTCTCCTGATATTTCACTCCTAGCTTGCAGGTTTCTAGGCCACAGAAGCAAATTCATGAGCAGGCTGAGATAATTAAATGGTAATTTATTAGAATTAAGTTTTAATTCATCATAATGAAATCTCATTTTGGCATAATCAGGTATTCTTTTATTATCACGCTTCGAATTAGCCTTACTATGTGATACGTTGATGGTTTTATTTCCAAGACACATCCTGCTTCTCAGTTGTGAGCTGTGAACAAAAATATGAAATTGCGCCAGATTGTGCGTGTACTGCTGAAATGTTGTACAAACAAGGCATATAGTCATGTGTGTACACATACTGGCCGCTCATGCAGTGTGCAGACAGCTTGTGCAGTGCGCAGACAGCTTGTGCAGTGTGCAGACAGCTTGTGCAGTGTGCAGACAGCTTGTGCAGTGTGCAGACAGCTTGTGCAGTGTGCAGACAGCTTGTGCAGTGTGCAGACAGCTTGTGCAGTGTGCAGACAGCTTGTGCAGTGTGCAGACAGCTTGTGCAGGTACAGAAGATATATAATTAATTTATCTAATCCTAAATTCACACAAAATCTTCAAACACAAAAACTACAAAAGATCAAAAAACTTTTTAAACAAAGTTTACATAATTTTAAATATCCACTGAGCTATCACATCCTTGCTAGTTACCATCATTGATGATGTCAAAGCCATTTGATTTTTTCAGGAATCCAGGTTTCCGGTTCTTATGTTCATTAAATAATAACCAACTAAATAATGTATACGTAGATGTAAATGCTTTCATTCATTTGGCGGGCAAGATTCACGGAAATTATCGAACTCCAAGTATTCATATTTGAAAAATTTAAACTTCAGAGAATTTGAAATCGTTATCTTGTTATTCCGGCTACTCATTAAGTCTTTAACGCTGCACTGAACACTTCAGAAATACTCGAGGTAATCTGAGGGACATTTTCTGTGATCAGTTAAATTAGGAGCTCGAGCTCAACTTACGTACGAAAAAGTCATCCCTTTCGCCCAATTAAGCCCATTAACGGGGGATAAAATTCTCAATCCCTCTTAAAGAGCAACGAGGACCGCTAATGGATGAATTTTTGAACTTTGGAGTAAAGTTTAACATTTTGTAGCCCAAACGATGGTTTCGTATTCGCCACCAGCTAATAACCAGCTGGTGACCAACTGATAAAACACACATTAACTGGTGGCTAACTGGTGACCAAAGGATAGTCAACTGACCAACCAACCTATGACCAAGTGATAAGAAAATGTTGACCAACTGATAACCAACGGTTTACTACCTGATAAAAAAATTAATTGACAACTGATAACAAACTGATAATCAATTGATCGCCAACCAATAACGAATTAACAGACAACTGATGAGCAATGGATAGCCAACTAACGACCAATTGTTGATTGCCAATTGACAACAAGTAGATAACATTGTGTTGATCAACTAATGACAACTGATGATCAGTTGATTATAATAAACTGATATTCAAGATTCAACTGTAATCTTCTTTTGTTTTACCTATGCCCAGAACTGGAACACAATAACACTACATGCTTGTTAGTTGAATTTAAATTAGAGATGGACCATGAGAACTGGGCGTCGTGTGAGTGCAAATTGAATGATTTTAAAACTAATAGATTTTTCCTCTCCTATACCATCGTGCGTAACTCGCAGTATCAGCTTCTAGTATTGGCAGCTGAACGCTTGCTTTGATGAATTTTTCTCTGAAACTCTTAAAATAACTAGCCAGAAATACCTCCACGATATTTGAAGTTGCTTTTCATAATTTTTGTGACTCCTGTTACTTTTTCTTGACAGTCAGTTTGAAGTCATGAAGCACAGATGACATTGCAACACACACCGTGAATTTCAATGCATGGTATAAGTTCTTAAGAAGATAAAACAATTTATCATAGTTATAAGCTTTTAATACTCCTAATGTGAAAAGAATGAACTTCTGGTTCGAAAGAAAGGCGCTGGTCCTGGTTTAGTTTTCTTGAAAATTTAAGTGATCTTAAGACTCAGCTTGAATAACTTCCCTCCTCTTCTCTCAATGCAAAACTCCGGTGCTGCAATGCCAGCAGCTGCAATTTGCAAGCTTGTGAGAATATTTTGCAATAACACTGGACGTTCTGAGCTCCTGTTCATCATCAGATAAAAATGCAATAAAGGAAACCGTAAAACTGGTATTGTGTTTCTCTGATGTCTGATGGAGGCCCGACCGTGTTACTGCAGTTCTTATCACCTCATTCTGCGTTCAAGCATCAGCGGCACAACAGTCTATTTTGCTCTCCCATGCTCTGTATTGTTCAGGTCTATGAGATCAATAACGGATCCGGTTAGAAATGGAAAACGATATCTCATTCGGCAGAGGAAGAACACCGGAGGCAAATAGAGTCTTTGAACCATGACTAATTATTCGCCAGCGGATATTAGGCGGCAGGTGAATTCTGAATTTTTGCTTCTCAGTTTCGAATGAATTTCTAGTAGCATCTATTTTACCGAACAAATGTTTGTTATGATGAACGCAGAAACACAAATTATTTCGATAAAGAACAATCAGTCTTGATTTATGTTCACCGCAATTATATATGTGATGTTTTGAATATTCATCTACAATAATAATGCATATTAGTCTTACCACAAGATTAAAAAAAGGAGATTTCGGGCATTTGGCTACCGAGAAACTTCATGGAAAACTACAAGTGAACACGAGCCAAAGAGTCGTCGACACAAGTTAAGGAGCAGAATTTGCATTCGCTAAGTGCTTGTTATGCTTGAGTCAAGCTGTCGAGTGTCATAGCGAAAAGTTAAATCGCTTCATAATTTTTGAAGCTATCTCAAAATAACTAAATGTTATGAGCTTTGTGTAGGTTTACATAAGTGCTATGTTTCGAAATAATGAATAAATTTTCATGCTAAAATACCATTTATTCTGCTATATAAATGAATTTTTAGAAGCAAAAAAGTGTTCCATCTTCTTTTTTTATTATTGTTGAGCATTGGCCGGTTCTAAATTGATACTTAAATGTTCAGAGGCATTTTTGTAGACTTAATTCATATTCGATGTGGCGTGAGAGATACTTAAATGTGGGAAGATATTTCCGTAGAGTTTATTATTTTTCACACATACCTTAGTGATACCTAAATGCTGGTATGTATTTCTGTAGATTTTTTTTCATGTACCATAGAACAAGAAGTACTTGTTTTCATGTACAATAGAACCAGTGTCAACGCCCATTGATAACTTGCTATCAATATTTACTTGATTTTGACATGAATAAATTCATACAATGTTAATTAGAGAGAAAAAAGATTAGTATAATAAAGTTTTATGACAAACGATATTAATTTGTATTAAACTATATTTTTTTACAATTAATTGCGTAACAATTTAATCCGAAATTCACCAGGTATTAAAGTTTCTTTGATTACTGTGCTACTAAACTAGTTATTTATTAGACAGATTCTCTGTACAGTATAGAGGAAAATGGAAATGTTAGTCAATTAGATCCAGTTTTGTTAAAGGTTTTTTGTATAGTAGTACATTTGTATTCGTATGATGAAATCTTTTTGTAGAATTTCTATACATTTCACACAAGCGTTTAGTTTTTATAGAAATGTATGGAGAATAAAACTGTATATGCAGTTAACTGAGATTTGAGGTAAACTGTATTTTTGGCCTGAATTTCCTAGCAGCTCGCAGTTACTGCTTTAGATGGAATTTATTGTTGAACTGTTCTTTCATGGAAACTCTTGGTAACTAACAGAAGCTGCTTGCGATGAAAGTTAATAGCTAGCAGTTAGTAATAAAATGTCAAATGTTTTGATTGAGATTATTTCCAAGTTACAATTCGTATAATTAAAAAAATTCATAAAAATATTTAATCACTACATTTTTGTAAAAAAAGGGGGAATAATACGCTATAAGTTGAATAATTGTCTTTATTGCTTCAAACTGTTTAGAATTCCCTACAAGCTGACCTTTGTACTGCTTTGTTCTTTTCTAGGTGCGGCTTGTCATTTTTCTGACATCCTCCTCCCTCATGTTGGTTGTGGTGTCCACAATACGTTGCAACTCTACCAGTGTTTGGCTGACACTTGATGTGTGTCATGGCCTGGGCTCGTAAAGAGAAATCAAAAGAAGACAAGTCTGGAGAGTATGACGGCCAAGGGTGATTTGTTGGACGTGAAATTAATCTATCACCGAACTTCGATTCTAGGAACTGAAGACATGGAGCTGTCACATGACAGTTGGAGTTGTGCTGTTGAAACCAGTACTGACGTCTGGTGGCCACAGCCTTAACTGCATGCCAGACTGTATTCTTCAGGACTTTTTCCAAGTGAAATCAAAGTTCATTGATCCTTCAAGTCAAACCAAAGGAAGGGTCTTCTCATCCACCATCCACATCCAGCACATAACTTTTTTTCTATGAATCTTCTTGCACTCAAAAACAGTGTGGGGTTTATTGGGTCCCACTACTTGTTAATGTGTTTGCTTGGTGACTGGTGCAAAAACCAAACCATTTTCTATCTGACCAGATTACAAGCGAGAACCTGTTCTCAAAACTGAGCCAAAAAAGCAAGCTGCCAGCCTGGATTCCTTGTTTGCTGGACTGAGAATTTGCATGAGGAGCTGCTTGTAGGCCTGCCATTGGAGATCCTTTCTCAGAATTAGCCAGAAAGAACCAAGCTTAAACCCAACATGTTTGCTGTATGTTTAGTTGATGTAAAATTCTAAATTTGATTTCAAAAACTCTTCACTGTTTCTATATTCTGTAGTGAAACAAATTTCTCGCCAGTGGTGACCTGAGGTTAAACTGAAGTTTTTTGCTTAAATCTCTTCACGTTTCTATTAAATACCAGAAACTCCAGTCTTGGGTCTAGAGTGGTGGTCTAGAGTGGTGGTCTAGAGTGGTGGTCTAGAGTGGTGGTGTAGAGTGGTGGTCTAGAGTGGTGGTCTACTGTAGTAGCTGTACAAGGAACGCTCAGACAGATTCATCGCTTTCTATAAGAAAGACGCAGTAAACAACATTTTTACGCTTCGCTTTAATCAAACGCCTGTAAATCTTCTAGAAAAAAAGGTTTACTGCAATCCAGAGGCTGACGATCGAGAGTAAGCCTGTAATTTATTCGTGGGAAAATTCAAAGCATTTATTTTGTCCTGCCGATGTATGTATAATGTATTTAGATCTTAAATTGAGTAAATCCTGTATGAGTTGCATTAATTCAAACTATTAAACAATTATTGAACGCTAACGGGAAGTAACCTTATACATATTTTTGTACGAAATATTTTCTTGCTTTCCAAATTTTCAATGTCGTATTCGAAATCGTTTTTCATTTTGAAGAAAGTTTGAACGTACACACACTCAAGACATTTATTTCATATCTCCGCTAAATTTTTGTATATTAAACATTTAATTTATTTAAGAACAGACTTGAAAACATGAAGAAAAATCTCACTAGGTAGTCATTGCCTAAATTTCATACTGAATAAGAAATTGAAATAATTTTGTAATACAGTATACCATACAACGAAAAATGTTAAAATTCCACTTTATTACAAAATGTTGTCAACTTAAGTCAACTTATACCAATTATGAAATAATCTTAAAGTAACGTACACTAATTACAGATTAATTATAAAGTAATGTACACTAATTACAGATTAATTATAAAGTAATGTACACTAAATACAGATTAATTATAAAGTAACGTACACTAATTACAGATTAATTATAAAGTAATGTACACTAAATACAGATTAATTATAAAGTAACGTACACTAAATACAGATTAATTATAAAGTAACGTACAGTAAATACAGATTAATTATAAAGTAACGTACACTGAATCCATATTAAGGTCTTGATTATGGAAATCCGCTTTGGATAATCAGTTTTTGGGAGCCAGATTTCTAAACTTTATTCCACTCCTTTTTTTAATAAAAAATGAAGGTGAAAATAATACTAAAAGTTTGTAGCTTGCTCTTGATTATTCCATGTTTTCTTGAAGCAAATCATGGTTCAAGTAAGCTGTAATAATTAATTCTTTTCATAAATTTCATTCAACAAGCAATTTGTTTAATTAAGACTAGGACAATGCATTAACACAGTCATAAAGCAACTTATCAACAACAAGTTCAGTCAAAGTTTTATTATCTAAGTATTATTATTCTAGTATTTTGATGTATGTTATTTTCCTCACATTTTGTGAAAGTATTATTACTCCCATATCTTAAACACATTTCCTGCGTAGTGACTCACCGGTGGGTCACTCAGGTTAGGTTCTGTAATTTTTTCAAAGCTTTTTAGTGACTGTATGTACTAAATAAAGATTTGAACCGGCTAGGCAACCGCAGGAAACGTGTTAATTATTTAACCTTCATATTTTACCAAAGCATTTTTATCCATATAAGATTTTAAATATATTGTTACATATTTTTAAAGTATTATTACCTATATATTTAACGTAATGTTTCCATTTAAATCAATCAGAGCAATATCACACTCACATGTTGTTAAAGTGCTATAACTCTAACATTTTGTTAGTATTATTACTTTCATATTTTGTTAAGGTACTATTACCATCACATATTGCTAAGATATTATTGATAACCTATTTCGTTGAAGTATTATTACTTGCATAATACTGAACAATTTTTTAACATACCTAGAATGTTCCAGAGAACTTCCACACGTAGTCGACTTTCTATACAACATCTATGAGCTTCAAAAATACGTACTTGGAAAATAAGTATTCAGTCACCGACCATCTTTTTCTGAGAGGCAAAACATGGCAAAGACTGACGAGTTACTTAGACCGACACTGCTGCCAATTTGTGACCAGCCTGCGCCTTGACCTGCCTATTTGTCAATGAGCTTGTCAGGTTTTTGCCATCTGTAGTTGACCAAGCCATGACCAGACTCTGTGACAATTTTCTCTTTGTGTGTAGGGTAATTTTTGTTCGTAAGACGCATTGAGGAGTAAAATTGCTTGAGGGTACTTTAAAAGAAGTCTCAGCCTGATCTCTGGTCTTGTTTCTCGATGCTTAGAGAGAACACTAAAGGAGGATTCTGGTACGGAATAGAAAATATGCAAATCAGTGGAGCTCGGCCACTGCAAAATTGCACAGCCTTCTTAAAAATAGAGGATAGGGATGGTGAGACTTGTTATGGTTATTGCAAACGCTAAACAATGAATAAACTGTAGCCAATTTCAACGGCAAAATTCAAACCGATATGAAAATTTTAAGATCTACGCTAATAATCATTTGTCTGCTTTTCTTTGTTAACTTTTCCGGCCCATCGTATGCCACAATGATATATTATTGTATTGCTAAATCACACTCGTTATATTATCTGTATTATGTGTAATTTTTTAAATTATTTCCCCTGAAAACTGACGAGATATCAAGTCTTACGTTACGTAAGTCTAATTTCTTGACATAATAGAGAATCATGAGTAGGTTTTACTTGTCCGAGATTATGTTCACATAATAACCATTTATTATATAATAATGAATATGCTAAATAAATTTAGAGAGACGGAAAACAGTTGTTCAAGAAATACAATGTACGTCCTTTTCATTTTTACCGCTTCAGCAACTGAGAATATTTATAATTTGAGGTGTATTGATCGAATAGTTATTTTCAAGACGGATATTGAAAATGCTATATCTTGGGTACAACATATTCTAAAATGTCTTTAGAGAATCAAGGGATATTTTTCTGGTGCAACATACTAGTTGTTAAATATTTTGATGAGTCACTCCCTGGAGTTCAGTATTTGAATCAAAATCTTGCAGTCTATAACCATTATTAAAGTATCTGTATTGTACACAGTTTGAGTGCTTATTAAGCAATATTATTAATTCATTTTCTGTATTTTTCATGTCAGCTTAACTTCCCAAGTCTTCCATTACATTTTTTCTGCACCATAAATGCACTCGTAATTATTTAGTATATTTTTTCTGGAACATGAATGTAGCATTGAGGCATCTCCCTGTACAAACTGAGGCAGTCAGGCCCCGTACCAATGACCAGCCAGTTCTGAGAGGCTTCATCTTATTGCAATAGTCGTTCTATTGACATCAACCTTTGTATGCTTCATACAACGCGTCCTTTGTCATGCCCTGCTTCCTATTGTGCCTTTATGATGTCTAGAGCATAATTGTCTCCACATGTCTAGTGCATAATTGTCCCCACATGATGTCTAGAGCATAATTGTCCCCACATGATGTCCTGAGCATAATTGTCCCCACATGATGTCTAGAGCATAATTGTCCCCACATGATGTCCTGAGCATAATTGTCCCCACATGATGTCCTGAGCATAATTGTCCCCACATGATGTCTAGAGCATAATTGTCCCCACATGATGTCCTGAGCATAATTGTCCCCACATGATGTCTAGTGCATAATTGTCCCCACATAATGTCTAGTGCATAATTGTCCCCACATGTCTAGTGCATAATTGTCCCCACATGATGTCTAGCGCATAATTATCGTGCATCAGAGTCTACTTGCTACTGCTTTTTAAAGCTTTTGTGCTCTGTCGACCCGAAATTAACGCTTGTTTCCGCTCAATTGTTCGAAAAAAGACTTTAAAAACTTCTAAAAAGAGACTGAATGAGAGCGACGAAGAGAAGTTCTAATTTTTCTTTTGTTCTCGACCTATTGAAAGTTAAACAGTTCCTAAAATAATGATTCATCTTTTTAACTCGAACAAACTTACAGTAAAAGAAAATCTAACCCGTTTTGAGTTCACATTTATTTGTAATTACTCAGCCAGTATTATCTGCCTGATTTTTTTAAGCTTTTAAAAATTACTAAACATTTAAAGCCTAAATAGAATGGACTATCACAATTTCATGCATTAGCTTTTTCGATCTGCATGTGCATATCAGTCCCCTGTGGACTTTTGAATATTTTGCTCCGGCAAAATCACTTAAATATTGCGTTCCACGAAATAAATTTCCCCGTACATAATTCTTCACTAGTCCTGGCTGTTCATGTAACTCGAGGACTGAGAGAGGCTCTACAAAAGTAATAAGTGAAATCAGTGACAATGAGAATCCTTATCAGAGTCCATGCATTCAGGACGTAATTGAAAAGAAGTCATCTCCCATTGGCGCCCGTACTACTTTTGCTCGCGCTCCGCCGCACCAATTTCGTAATGAGTCTCATCTCAGCCAGAAATGGGCCATTGCTGGCGTTATTGGTGTCGTTGTGTCGTAACGGCAGAGACTACGACTTTTGACGACTTACGCTGGTCGCTTACAGGCGACATTATTACGCGTTCAGCCTTGTCGTAACTGGCACGTCATGTCGTCCTTCAACCCTCAGTGTCAGGTCCATCACTCAATTGAGCTTTTAAGTTCCTGGTAAAATGACTGAAGCGACGCCATGACGAGAGATGCTTGCTCTGCCATGCTATTTGTTGTTCGAGAGATCGATGATTGTGCACTGCACTATGTAAGAGCAGGAGATAAACTTTTATGGGGGCTGGTTTATCCCACAAAATGTGGCAACATACAGTCTATCAAAAGCTCATGTGTGCCAATATAGTTTGATGCATCCGCTGAGCACTATGAATAATTTCCTAAGCTGAGTGTCTGGAAGAGCCTGCATAAAGTTGGCAGTGTCTCTTAATGTGAATGAAGTTTTTAGGCTGTCTGGGGTGAACAAAATACCTGGATCTTTTTTGGGTGCATGAATAAACGTACTCGCGTGTGGGTACTTTTTGAATGACTCAACTTTGGCAGACACAATGATTGTTTTATGCTTTAATAGAGAAATGGGTCAAGATTATAACAGTTACTCTCGTTGCATCAGTCCGTAGGTCACAAGAATAAGAAAATGAGGCCAATTAGAAGGACTTAAAGTTACTTGACAACATCACTGCATTTGTGTTGTAGCTACCACTGAATTCGATTTATGAGGTGCAGTTCGGTGTACAATCTACCAGTTGATCAAGAAACAGAAGTTAAAAATAAATTTTGTTTGTATAGAATTATTTTTCGATAGAACATTCGGTCATCGTAATATTTACGTTTGCCTTTAACGGGGCTATTTGGTTTTTCAGTAAAAATAAATGACCTCAGGTAACTACTCAACCTCTACCTCTAAGGATCAAAAAATACAAGATGGCGATTTACTTTTTAAAAGCTTTGATGAACTGTCCATCATTTTCCCCACAGATTTTATGAATTTGACGGCAGTTTTCCCTCGTGTGCGCACGCGAACACTTGCTGTGTTTGAAGACCAAATCTTGTTGTGAGCCTCAGCAGCGAAAGTGGATCGAGATCAAAAACTCGGCATAGCAGGAGGTAGGACTTCCCAAAATCTTGCTCTCAGGGACACTCCAGAGTGCAAAGTCCTCTTCATCAGAGGATATTGAGCGATACCAGAGGAGGGGAGAGGGCAGCAGGGGAGAGGATAGATCTCCTCCAAACCAAGGAGACCGACACTACTTCCCGGCTTATTCGCAATCCTGAAAATATTGACAGATTTTCCCACAAAATTCTGATAGAGGCGAAGAATTTGGGGGTCTCCGGAAATATTGAGGCACTTCCTTCAGTATTCTGACGCTAGTCATTACGCGATGAAGAAGGCGGATAGTAGTTTGCTGTGCGGTGGTCCTGATTGGTTGTACAGCACAGGGTCTAGAAAACAGCAGAATCAAAGAGGCCAGGTGAGTTTTCAGATTTGATGGCCGGAAAGGTAAATGCGACGCTGCCTCTGACGAAATAAGAGAAGTAAATAAATAGAAATGTAAACATCTAGGCTTTTAATACAGGAATATATAGAGCCTTCCTTTTTATATTATTCGTAAGCTGTAGTCCAGGAGTAAGTTTCTTGTTATTAGGATAGTTTCAAGAAATGGAGTAATTTTTCAATTGACTGCTGAACGTCCTTGTATTTTTTCGGTTTTAATTTTGTCTAGCAGTTTTGGAATGCTTGTTTATGTATATGAATCCTTTGTTTCTATTTTTAGATTACATGATTCTCTATTTAGATCACACACGTCTGAATACATCACAAAAATCAACGTCGTCGTCGTGGATTATTTATTCATTATTTTGTAAAATAAAAATCGTTCATTACTGTGCAGAAATATACATGACGTGTGAAATCCCAGTGCACCTTTTATTAACAAGCAAATCCCAGTGCACCTTTTATTAACAAGCAAATCCCAGTGCACCTTTTATTAACAAGCAAATAGCAGGTGTACACTCGAGGCTTGTTTTTTGTCGAAATTTCAATCATAATTCAAGATTTAAAGAGCTTTTCATGTCGTAAAACGTCAATGAAAATCATAAAAATGACAGGGCATTACTGAATAATAAAGAATTGCTCTAAAAACACTGCAAAACGCGAATCATGAAAAGAATGATGGAGAAAATAACGAGGTCTGAGTGTATCTAGAAATTTTCAGCAATCTTCTGTCGCATCACATCGCTTTGCCTTCAAAAAACTTGTGATCGAAGAGCAATACAAGTTTTTGAAGTTTTTTTAGATGTCATAATTACTTTGGGGTCGAGACATGAAACATTAAAAAAACATTAGAAAAGAGCGCAGTGAGGTGAGCGATCTTATTTTTTTAGTGTTTTTAGATGTCAAATTATATCGGAGTCGAGTTATGATACATAAATATATTGCAATGGAAGCAGTGACTTTTAGAATATTGAAACACCTTATTAATGATGAAGTAGAACACATGATGGTCTAGCCTTAAATTCATAAATGCTACTGACAAGTCAACTTGCTACTTCATCAAAGTAATGTAATTTTAATACAATATCGTAAGTAACATGATAGTGTGTGGTAACTTGTTCAAAACACGTTCACTATTATCTTCGTTGCCGTTAAATTTAATTTCTAATAATAACCTTCACAGTATTGAAATTATATAAATTTTTTGATCTGGCAAGTTCACTTGCCAGTTAGCATTAATAGGTTAAGGAAAAATTATTTGTTCTGTGGAGGCAAAATCATCGTTCACTCAACATCCATGTTAGCACGAGCCACCCCTGATTCCGTCGAGACGCAAAATCAGTTTCTTGATCAAAACACACGCCTGCGGATTCAGATTGATGCAGTCCTGTAAGCTCCGGGATGCTGGGAGTCCTGGTCCACCAGGACAAATGCTCTGGGATGGACATAAAGATGCCAGCATTCCGTCGGCTAACCTTTCGGGACGAGCATGGTCAGGCTATCACAAACGGTGTAGCAGAACACGAGCTAAATAAATAAGGAAATCAGCACACGGGGACCGAGATATCGAGACCACAATACCGTGATCCCCATTCTGGGATCAAGAAACAGAGACTAAAAGGGCCAGTAAAATATAAGTGTTATGGGGCTGCATACGTGAACCCTACAGTGGCACCAACCAAAAGACTTACACCAAAATGAAACTCGACATTTGTGTCCCGAGATTACTTAGAAGTTCAGTTCTTATATTAGAACCTTCATATTTTTCGATCCATCAACCAACACCTACTACACGATAGTAGGCTCGTTGGTAAGTTTTAATAAGCAGATTATAATCAAAAACCCGCTGTTCATTCGTAGTTTTTCAACCAAGAAACGGCTTCATTTTCTCAAACTTTTCATTGCATCAATTCTCTGTGCATTAATACTATATTCATTTGTGATCCATTTTGATCAATTTACAAGAAAATCATCTCCACCATCTTTCCCTGATTTCTACGCAATTCTCTACAGTTGACCTTCCCTTTTCAAGCTCGTGCAGTCATACAAGAACAGCACACGAACAGTGCTGTATTTCAGCAACAAATACTACTGGACAACTGCACTGCACGAATGCCTCCGCTATATCAGTAATTTGTTCCAGTTAAACCGACGACAATAGAGGATCTGTATTCCCACCGGCGGGAAAGAGGCCTGGCGAGTTAACACAACCGAGAACTTCTGGGACAGGCGGAAAGGTTAGAGTTTCATGACAACATCACATTGCTCACAGTAAGTTCTTTCTCTCCTGGTATACCAGCTGCCTCTGACGTATGAATAATGCAACCATATCATAAAACAATAAGCAATACGACTACCGCTTTTACGTTTTTTCGCCTGTAGTATCTGAGAAATTTTAAATTCTGAATGAAAACATTACAAAACTAAGTAATAATTATTCAGTGTGACCAAAGCTTTTGAGTTTTTTCGCTGATCTATCGAGTGAAAGTGAAGCCTTCAGAGCAGTTACACCGTGCGCGAACTGCAGCTCTGCACACTCAGGCAACAGTAAAACAACAGTTTGCATACATCTTCAATAAATCACTGGGCATGTGTAAAAAAATTACATATAAACGCTTTAGTAATCGATTGCTCTACTGAATATCAGCGTTGCAAGCTCTTCAGGGCGCAGGGCCAGCGAGAAGATAGCACCAGACATGGAGGCTCTAGACATGGATCTTACGAGTTCTAATGTATCAGAATTTAGCGTATGCATCCTCCTACATAGCGGAAAATAGTTCTTCATGTATAGGATTTCATGAAGAAAATTTCCCGTAAATTGGGTGCTAAATTTGTCCGCAATTTACTGTAGAACAAGTCAAAGTAAGTTGAGCGAGACAACAATTTCATACAATCACAACTGCTATCCCCACTATAACCAATCCAGCCACTAGTCCAGCCACTAATGTAGCCATTAATCAAGCAATTCATATAGCGACCTATTCATCTTCTAACCTAGTCACTATTCTAGCCTCTAATCTAGCCACTTTTCTTGCCTCTAATCCAGCCACGTTTCTAGCCTCTAATCTACTCACTAATTAAAACACTAATAATGGCACTAATCTCGCCATTAATGTAGCCTCTTTAGCTGCGGTTCTGCCTAGTTTCGGATTTCATAACTAATTAGGAACTTGTCAGAGGCTAGCAGGAATGTCTCCCACAAGCCTCGTCTTATCGGGAATTCATTCAAGTTTTTCCCACAGAGAAATTCCCTCTGAACTCAGCATTAAAAGTTGAAGGATTACCCCTCGGGGCCGGAAAATTCCGTCACTTCGAGAACGTTCTCTCCAGTCCAATTATGATGGTGCCTTTTTAGGATTTATTTTGCTTCGTTTTGTCCAGGATTATTATTTTATTTAAGTTTAATTTTTTTTCCTGCATGCCTGAAGGCTCGTGTTTTATGTGTTTACCAATCGCTGGGAAATTTCAGTAGTTCTGAAGCTGAAGGAAAGCAGTCTCATAGTGTAGGCGTTGCACAAGAATTCTCCACAAATATAACATTAAATAAAAGTTATATTTGTTATAGGTGACCAGCCTAGTCACTCACCAGTTGTTTGCTGGATTCAACTCAGATTTACCTCGATGTTATGTCAAAATTATTTCCGATATGTAATAAAAACGATAATGATTAGTACCTTTTATTTGGGATTTTCTCTCGGAGTACATTACGGTTTACTTCAATAAAAAAAATAAACCATTCACTTTAAATGTTTCGACTATAGATAATTCATTACTACAAATTTCTTCACTTTTCAAGCAGAGGAAAATAACGTTTGTTAATTTTATTTCCAATATCAAGTATACCGCTAGCATGCACTGATTTTTAGTGTATTTATTCCCATGTATTTTCTCTTTGACCACAATTTCTCGTCTCAATGATCTTTTGAAGCCACGAGAAACTGAGCCTCCGTCGTAAGGTTCATAAAATATGGCCTTCGCTGATTGGTCGCTCAGGGAGCCAATCAGAGTCCACTTTCATTGCCGTCAACGTTCGTATTAACTTTTCTTTTGGGAAAAGCATTAGTGTGGTCGTATTTTGCAGGAGAAAAAATAGGTTATGCTCCCAGATTATTCTGGCGTTTTGATCATTCTAGATAAATTTTTAGCACCCAACGTTGAGACGAGCTACAACTTACTTTTTATTATGGTCTAAATTAATGCACATTTTTACTGGCGTCTAAATTATATATATATATATATATATATATATATATATATATATATATATATATATATATATATATATATATATATATATATATATATATATATATATATATGTATATATATATATATACAGGCAAACATATACTAATGCATATAGAACAGAGTGTACATCATGGTTGCTGCATGCATTTGTTTCGCCTCATCAAGCTTCGTCCCACAATGTTGCTGGACTTGTCTTTGCACTTGACATCACTGATTGTTTACGGCAACGTTCTAAGTGTACCAACCTCTCCATACATCTTCCTTTTACTCAAACAATTCCCTTATTTCCGTGAGATGGGCCCAAGTTACGCAACTTGATTAATCGAAACTTTCACTACGCAGAACTTCATCACAAAGAAAGCAATTATCTGGCGATCTCGAGGCCGTTGTAACGTTACTCAGGCCAGCAGCAGCGATGAGACTGTGATGTCCTGCATGAGGGATGAACAATCCAGATTACAGGATGCAAACACAGAGAATAAATGTACGAAAACATTTTTATATGATCTGTGTAGTATTGATTCAATTACCTACGTCACTCATGTGTAAGACTTGATGTAGAGTGTTTGGACGTAGAGGGCTTCAGCGTAGAGAGTGAGCGTAGAGAACTCGTAGCCAGTGAGGCCGGGCAGTCCTTTAGACTAAGAGGCCGTGGTTGGTGGTCGGCCTGTGGAATGAAGCGTTAGGATAAATTCAGATACAAGACCAGCGCTTGTTACAGCTCTGGCTGCCTACGACTATTGAGGCTATGGGTACAAAATCTGATGCTGATTCTGTGGTGTGCTTATGTGGTGTGATTTAGTGGTGTGGTGTGCTTCCATGGGGCTGAGAGCCTGCCTGCAAAAGGCAGTAATGTAGCTGCTACTTTTGTGCCGCCTGTGTGGTAACTGACTCTCTGCTGCTGCTGCAGCGCCTGATGAAGCCTCATAGTTCTGCTGATGGAAGATGAGTTGCGGTCGCTGGACTCCTCACGGTAGCATGAGTTTGTGATGCACCACAAAACAATCATCTATTTTGCACTCAACCTTTACTTGGGATGGGATGTAAAACAGTACAGGTTTAATGTTCTGATATTGCCTAGTCTCAGACGTAATCTTGTCTCAGGCATAGTCTAGTCTCAGACATAGACATGACCAGCTATGATGATTCAAGGTATTTACAGCGCAGAGTTTTATTGTTTATTATTCCTACTAGCATTATACTTCCTAAGTGCCGTTCAATGTATGAAAAAGTACTAAATGTTGTATAACTATCTTTCTGATACTAGGATAGGTTGGACCTGCTAAGTTCTGTAGAAAAAAAGGACAAATACAACGAGAAAATAGGAAATTAGGAATGAATAAATAACCATCGATGTCATGTCAAACTAATGTGATTTTTTAATATCATGCAAAAAATGCATACACGAACATTAAAACTACAAATTAACAAACCGGTGTTACATTATGTTATCAGTGATATACGTCGATAAGAGTATGACTGACTAAAATACGGAAATATACACTCATTCACGTACATTCAGCGTAGAAGTTGTCTTTCAAACAAAAAGAACAAAATGTGAGTTAAGCAAGAGAACAATTCCACGCAATCACCCCTGCTATCCGCTGCTACACAGACTCAAGTTTTAATGTTATTGCTTGCTTTACGACCCCGAGTCCACATCAATCTTTTTATCGGTTTCCAGAATCTACGGACGTCTTCCATCCACGTTAATGAATTGTGCGGCTTGGAAGCCCTCTCACTGATGTCAGCTGTGACAGGCTGCTTGTGAGGCGGTCTCAGATTTTGTTCCCTTTTGAATTTTACGTTTTGCTTGGACAAGAGTTGGGAAACGAGTGCAATGCTGGAATATCTAAGTCTATTTTTTATTAATGCTACAGGAAAATTTATAGAACATTTTGAGTCTTCATCTAGTATATGGAGTTTGCAGAGTGTCAGTGATGCAAACTCCTTTTAATAACTGGCTATCGGGATTTCTTGGCCACCGTTTGATGACCAATAAATAATAATTAAATATTAATAGTTAACAAATAATCTACTTATTTAATAGGCAGTGCATCTCCATTTCTCTCTATCTCAGAGAGATTTCACTAAAATATATATAGTGAAAAATATCATAATTTTTTCACTAAAATTTGAAATTGCACGAAACACCATGAAACTCCGTCGATCTATCTATTGATATGATAAACCGCGTATCTCCATCTGTCTCTATCTCTCTCTTTCTCTTTATTTGTGTGTGTCCGTCCCATTGCTTTCTATCCATTACTGAAGATAAATTATTGAACTGAAATCAGAATGTGTATAGCGGTATTATAAGCATTGTACTATGGCGTGGTGGATACCAAACAAGCTGGATCATTAGAAACTAAACTAATTTTTCCGTTATTAGCGCTTTCTCCTACACGGCTATATTATTGGTAGATAAGATACAGAATGGGAGATCTGTATATTTTCATGATAAATATTCATTTAAAATACAATAATTCGGTGTAAATCTGTAATACATTCATTTTTATAATAATTTCATATCTGACTAATATAAGCCGTGGACTTTACACGGGAACTTTCGAGTTTTCTAATAATGTTCTCGAACATAATTTTCTTCATAATGTTTTCTTTTTTGCCTCATGCTTTGCAGATGTACAACCAACATCCGGAATTCTGAAGCCAGATTTCAAAACACTTCACTGGTCTTTATTCTTCAATGCATTTTCTTTTGGTAAATATATACAACACAGTCCTACTTATTTACCCCAGGTTCTCTTTCTTGTTTGCTTAGATCATTCCTTGAATCCGTGAATTCAAAATGTATCTCGACCCGCACTCCATGATTTTGGTACATTTGTTTTGGACCAGTGTAACCGAGTGATGAGTTTTCTGTGCTAGTGACGATAGGTCCATGATTTAAAGGGTTCGAATCTCCACGCAACCCTCGAATTTTCTCTGCTAGCGCCGCAGGGACCAAGTAAGCCGACTGAGTGGACTAGACTGACAATTTCCTGCAACTTGCAGATCATCGCTTCTGCTCCTACGATTCTCTACCTCAAGTCTCATGATGGACGGCAACAGTCGCTGGAAGCATGATCACTAGTCTTGAGATGTTAGCATTAGGAATTTCAAATCCATTGTATATTTCATATGTACCTGATTGGAATAATTTTTTCCCCTTTTTACACGATTGATTTCAAGGGAGGACAACAGCTGCAAGCCAAGTGAACCTTTTTTCAACAGGATAAAAATGGGAAATGTACTTTAGTTTTTCATACATCGATCTGATGAATGTATTTTAAAAAGAAAGACTAGCATTAAACAAATAATATTGCATACCAGGGATGTCAAAAAATGCGTATCTCTTTTCCAAAGATGTAATGCGTATAGAGAAAATCTCCATATTTCTTTGAGTGCCTATTAAGTACAAGAAGAATCGACAGTGTAACGATTTCAATATATACGCATCGTTGGTTATTTCATAATTGTAAATTCAGAAGCAACGTTTTGCTTGCTTGTATTCTTTTTCTGTCTCTTGCTTCTGTATTCTCTAAAATACTTAGGGTTATAAAGCTCCTAATTTTTGGAGAATGACGTTTTTCTAGAAAATACACAATCGAGAAGCTGTGAGGAAAGAAACTTTATTCCACTTCACTATCCATGATACATACATTGTTCTTTAAATTGTAAACGTTAACATCTGAAGACTAGTGATAATTATGCCCCCAGTGTCTACTCCAGTCCTTCTTGTGTCGTGAAGTAGAGGCTCGTGATGACTCATAGCGATGGTCTAAATGTTTGAGGATGTAGTCTATTAAATCACACTCAGTATTAAATCACACTCAGTATTAAATCACACTCAGTATTAAATCACAAGCAGGAGAAATTTTGAGACCAGCGACGAGTTTTGAACGAGGGACCTAAGAACTGAGGTCAGGTCTAGTGAGGAAACCAAGAAAAAGAACTGCACATGCGAGAAAAACCATGAGCTGAAATAAAATTATTAATTGTTCGAATATAAAGAGAGAAAAAGCGGTCCTAATATCAATTAAACCAATTGAATTAAGAGAGGAGCAGTCTTAATCATTAATTTGATAAATTGAAGTAAAGAGGAAAACTTGTTTCAGTAATTAGCACGGAGACATAAAGTGCAAGTTAGTTGACTCTAATTAATCATAGGCTCTGCTCACTAATGAGCGTCCTACTTAATGAGTTGCTCCTCATTAATGGGAAGCAAATTCTCCTAGGCTTAATTGTGCCGATACGAATGAAAGCGAACTTCTTTCTGAAGCAACTTTTTGACACGGAAACAACAAACAAACTTGATGCGTAACTTTTGAATTTGATGCACAACTTTTTGAAAGATATTTCACCTCTCTGTAATTTAAACTTCGATTTTGTTGAAGTTATTGCATGTGCATGGAAGATTGTAACAGGTACAGGGGCACTAATTTATGCCATAAAGACCAAAATACTTCCGTCATGCCTCAATGATGCCAGTCTCTGTTCGACAATCCTGGGATTGCTTGTCAATTTCAGAAATATTTGTCGATCACTGGATCGTCAGTCGATCTCATGATTGTCCGCAGAGATCTCACAGACTAGAGACGAGGGTTCAACTAACATTTCCTCTGTTACAACTGCTGCAAAATTTAATTTCGAAAATCCTTATAAATTATAAAATCAAGCGAAATCTGTTTTTACTTTAAACACCAAAATAGTTCTCCAACAGACCCCCTAAAATTCCAGCTACGGAGCACCCATTCCTTCTATCACAAGCCAGACTCCAGGTCTCCTAGTGACTTCATTTTCTCATCTCCAGCTCGATCTTTGAGTCGCTTTAAGAAAGTTAGAAAATTCTTGAAATACACGAGTTTTTACAGGATGGAGAGTGTCCAGCAACGCCTTATCTGGTCTCCAGGGCGGCGTCAGGGCAAATGTTGGGGTGCTGTTCGAACAAATCTTGGGGTAAATGTTGGAACAAATGTTGGAACAAATGTTGGAACAAATGTTGGAACAAATGTTGTGGTAAATGTTGCAGCATATGTTGGGGTAAATGTTGGAACAAATCTTGGGGTAAATGTTGGGATAAATGTTGGATAAATGTTGGGATAAATGTTGGGATAAATGTTAGGGTAAATAGGGCAAATCATCCACTTAAAATAAGGTTTCATCGAACGGCAGTCGCTTTTAGGGCGGTGAAAGAAAGCAGCAATGTATTGCTCTAAAGAATACAATTTTCAGTTAAATTAATGTTCAAAAGAGTTCTATTTAATTTTTTTGCGTCATAAGTACCATAAGATAATGTTTCATCCCTCCGAATATCTTAATACCATAAATACTATAAAATAGTTCTATCATTTTGCATTTTTATGCCACAAATACCATGGGAGGGTGTTTTTTTCTGACGTATTTTAATGTCATAAATACCATACGATGATGCCAGCACTTTTTATTTCAATAAGTACTATGATATATTACTTATTATATATGTCATAAACGACATAAAATAATATCCTCACCCCTCAATTTGACGCCATAGACACCCTTAGCTAACGTGTTATTGCCCTTAATTTTTGGTGTCATGAAACCATAAAAAAGTCATTAGCCAGCATTTTTAAAACCATAAAGGACATAAGACAATGTGTCATTTAGCAGTTCTTTTAACACAATAAACACTATGAGAAGATACAACAGTATTGCATAGTTTAAAGAACTTTAGCTCCATCAGATAATACGTCATTACCTCATATTCGAGATACCATAAAAACCATGAGATACCATCATTACCCTGGATTTTGAATACCTCAAGCACCATAACCTACCGTGTCCTGACCCTGTATTACCCCTGATCTGAGGAGAGTAATTGTAGGAGAGTTTGTGTGTTAATTAAGGCACGACGGCAGGATTCTGTCCCTCTTTAAACAGCTCAGTTTACACAATACATTCACGGAAAAAGTTTGGACTAACAAAGACTTCACGTAATGAAAGTCAAGGCTGTGTGACATCTTGAAATTATTTAACGAAAAAAATGGAGACACATTTTACAACTAGGTGTAATAAATTGTTAATTCACTCTGAGGAAAAAACTTCAAACAAAAAATGTCATTAATGTCTTCAGATGTCTAAAAAATTATGAATATTGACAGCAGAACAGCTACTAGAACAACAAACATGGAGCGTCCATTTCTTTAAACTTTAAATTCTTAATGAAGACGCTCTTATTTTTAATTTTTTCAACGCTGCTTATATTCCACGAAGAATTGCGAGGGTAAAATTCTTGATCATGAAAATAGGAATGAACTTTATTTGTAATATTGACATTCTTTACAGTTCAACTAGAGGATCCTACTCCTTATTTTCCTACGAAAATACTAACGCTTGAAATTTTTATTTACATCCTTTGACTGGAGTTAGTTTCCATCCCTTGGCTGAAGGATGTTTAGAGTACCTCGGATACAACACACTAATGGACTAAGAAATCTCTTTTCAGCTCTCTATGAAAACGTCAAAAATTCATTTAAAAAGAATGAAGACTTTCTCATCACGGAACTTTTTACTTTGCGTCCGACCTCAGGGAGAAGCAGCGAGCCTCTAGGACTGTAGCCTCTGATGTCATAATCTCCTTTCTTTTTGCCACTTAAAAGAAGAACAAAACAAAGGCTTCCACACTGAAGCTTTTCGAGCTTCTGGACGTCTTCAGGAAATATGCATGAACTAAAATGAAGAAACAGACTCCCTGCTTCGTTCTTATTCAGTGCTTAATCTTAGTTTAGGACCATAAAGAAAATTTCTATGGCATGCACGAAAGGACTTAACAATGATAATTCGTTTTAGATATATAATTTAGTTCTTAAAAGTTTCCTTCAAGGTTTAAAATCCCCATGTCACATTCGTGGGTTCGATTCATACAAAAAGGAGATTTTGAATGAAATTTGTGAAGTTTGTAAGTTTCGTAACCTACATCAATGTGAGGAGAAGCGACAGATGTCAAACATGATATGATAGTCAAGTTGCTATGTTATAGAAATAAAGTCCTATTTAGAATAGGATAGAAAATTAAATAAGCCGTTTGACATATTGTTGGGCTGCTACCAAACTCCCATATCGTCTAACGTGAAAGCATCAATCACGCACAGACATTTCAGTCACTAACATACACCTCAATCAGTCACAGGTATTTCAGTCACGCACTCGCAATGCAATCATACACAGGCCGGAGGAGTTAAGAGGGTTATAGAATCAGTATTTTATAAGCCTTGGAGATTCTTTATCCAATATTTATCAATTTGAAGCAATAACTCGGTGATTTTAACTACACGTTGGATACGGGTCAAAAACACGTCAAACACACGTTTGACACAAGTTAGATACTGTCAGAAACGTTGCTATCACACTAGAAAAAAATTGAAGTAAACATCAGAAACACGTTAGATATCCGTAAGAGACACGTAACATGCACACTAGCTGCACGATAGAAATTCTTTCATTCAATGAAATCAAGTTTCTGCTGCGACCTGATAAAATACCTGCAAAATTAAACTCGTACTTTTATTCAAATGTGATGAAGTTAAGCCGAGCGTAATCGAATTTGTAGGGCGAGCTTACTGAAGCTGCTGAGCGGCCGTGCACAGACATTTATGGCCCCAATTTAACGGGAAGTTTGGATCGTATTATGACCCGCTACTGACCTTATTAGAAGCTGCTATTCCCGTCTACTGATACGAAGAATTTAGGAGCCTTTTTATGGGTCGTTTTATGAGTCGAATTTGAAGACCACTTTTATAAGTCGAATTTAAGGGTAGTTTTTGAGAACCGAATTTAGAGTTATTTTATGGTTGAATTTATGGACTATAATGTGGATTGAATTTATGAGTTATTGGTGTTGTGATCCTAAGAATGTTTCTAAACACATTAAGCAAATTAAACATCACGATACATGTTTGATTTTTCTATAATTCTATTGGTTATGGAGCAACTTTGTAGTTGAATTACCTGTGAGGTATGTCCATGAAGGCATGACTAATTCCATGATCAATATATATACATGAATTTATATGTATACATGCAGTGATAGTATATATATATATATACACACATACAGTGTATATTGTCATTAGTGTAGCCCTGAAAGAGGCAAGGTTAGTTAGTCCCACGATAATAACTATAGCTCAAGAATGATAATTACTGCAGCTCATCTATACTATAATAAGAGCCCCGTCCGTCCCTCCGCCTGTCTGTCCGTGTGTCACACTCTTCTAATCGATAGCTTTGATAGCAACAAGGATAAAGCTTAATAAATACAAGAAATCATTCTATTGCATTATTTTTCTGTGGCAATTCAATTCCCTTTTACTTGCATTATGGTATCCAGAATACGCAATCGATTTATTTTTACAAATAGAAATTTTCTTTGGACCTTTTTCTGTTGAAATTCATCATGATGCTTTGATATTTTTAATTGATAATGCGAAAAGAAATGTTTTAAATTAGTTCGAATAGAAACCTGGCTACTACTTAGTATAAGGTCAAAGATTTTGGAAATTGAGTTATTGTTTTCGGAATTGAGATTTTCTTGAAAAGCTTCAGAGAGATAATAGAGGATATTTCAGAATAAAATTCCGGCGAAAAAGGCCAACACGGATAGAAACGTGTTCTACCGTAAGAGAGAAGCACTTCGACAGCAAGAAAAACGCCGAAGACTATCGGAAGAACAACCAGAAATGGCAAGACGAAGCAATGCTGCTCGCCAACGAGAAGCTAGAGCTAACTTGACCCTTGAACGGCGTTTGGCAATTTTACGGAATAATGCAGCGCAACACCGAGTAGCTAGAGAGAGCTTAACGTATGAAAGAAGAGAGGAAATTCTTAGGCATTACGCTGAACAACATCGAGTGGCATGAAAGAATTTAACTCAAAAAAGAAGGGATTGTTAATCATGATATTATTAACTGTATATTAACGGGCATTGCTCTAGTTAACAATAATAACTCAACTTACGTATAAGTGTCCTAATACTCCAGGTTGTTAATTAGGGAGCTCCATCTCAAACTAAAAGCTCTGTTCGAAATGAAACTAAAAACTAATCTACTAGTTATGAGTGGGTGGATTTCTATAACTAATCCTATCATTCATTATGAGCGAAATTCATGTATTTTGGGCGGAATTATTAAATTTATGGATGACATTCCCTACTCGTGGACATTCCTATAACTATAAATGGAGGTTTCCGAATTTTGCATAAATTCAAATTCATTGTTTGTGCTTTTCGAATTGCATATCAAAATTCTTTTATGAAGCCCCGTTCAGATATCGGATCTAACTTTATTTTTCGAACTTCCTTAAAATTTTGGATCCAAATTCATTTTCCGAGTCTCTTTGAAACTGCAGACACAAAGTCTTTTTTATCGTTTGATGTTGCTGCCCCTCTAGAACTGATCTTGAGCGCCTTGTAATATCGATGTCCGATAAACCGAAACTTTAGCAGTGAAGTGTACACAGCAATCCAACTTCCTCAGTGTTCGTCGCTCACGATAAAAAACACGTTTTCTGTTCGGGTTACGTTTTCTTAGGAAATGACGTTTACTTTCTGGGTTACGTTTGTGAGGTACGTTTTCTTTGTGAGGTACGTTTTCTTTGTGAGGTACGTTTTCTTTGTGAGGTACGTTTTCTTTGTGAGGTACGTTTTCTTTGTGAGGTACATTTTCTTGGTGAGGTACGTTTTCTTTGAGAGGTACGTTTTCTTTGTGAG
>VCRD01005001.1:5878-18618 GCA_006783055.1 Trinorchestia longiramus
TTTGTTGCAATAGTGATCATTTGTTGCAATAGTGATCATTTGTTGCAATAGTGATCATTTGTTGCAATAGTAGATGTGCGTAATAATCATAATTATTGCTCCAGTAGTAGATCTGCGTGAGCACAATAGTGATCATTTGTTGCAATAGTGATCATTTGTTCCAATAGTGATCATTTGTTGCAATAGTAGATGTGCCTGATAATCATAATTATTGCTCCAGTAGTAGATCTGCGAGAGCACAATAGCGATCACTTGCTGCAATAGTAGGTTTGTATGACGACAATAATCCTTTGCTGCAGTATTAGATCTGTATGATTGTAATAATTATAAGCTGCAGTAGTATATCTACATGATAATCATGATTATAAGCTGCAGTAGTAGATCTGTTCTTACTGACTCTGAATGACACACTTCAATACCCACAGAGTGACCACCACTAGTTTCATCAGCCACAAAACATGTAGAAACAAAATCGTGAGAAAGTTCTACTCCTCGATTCCTTTCAAACGGGTGATTTAGGTACTAAGTTATCTTGTAATACACTTTTCCCTTATTTCTGACATCACTTATTTTGCTGGTCTTTCAAGTTTTTACACGTAAAAAACTTTTTAATACTCCAACTAAAACAGAATTCTCTAACTTCACCTGTCCACATTTTTTTCTTCCTCACACTGTTACACCAAGCACATTTTTTAAAATTCTATTACACGCTTACTTTCATGCTTGCTGTGGTATTATCAGTCTATACTTGGAAAGAATCTTCAAAACTTTACTATGAATTTAAACTCTCAATGGGTCTAACCACTTAACTCTATGATCCTCTAGCTCGACTATCCCTTTATGAGGAGCAACACACAACCTCAGCATAACAAGCATCTCACTTCAGTATCTCGCTATTAAAGCTTGTCTTTATTCCCTCAATTTAGATATTCCTAAAACTCCTAAATTTCCTCCTAATATATCCACTCCTGAGTCTCTCCTTTTGATGCTCCTCTCAAGACGACACCGGCATCGTTTCTGCTTTATTCATCAGTAAGATAATAGTAATTAATTAGTAACTCCACTCCAAAATGTATCGAGACCTCTACTAACACACTCACATCCTCCTCTCTCACTACAGATTACGATTCATAGAATAAAATTAAATAAAAAATTATGGCCAAACAGAAACGAATCAACTACTCTATTCTAGGGTTGCTCCCCAAATTCAATGCCCTCTCTATTATCCACAGGTACAACAATCACGTACAAGCATCTCAATCTTGCACTAGTAATTCAATGTTGTTTAGACACCTCAATCACGCACAGGCACCACCATCAAGCACAAGTACCATAAGTAAGGTAAGATAAAAGAAGGAAGAGTAACAGTCCCAACCTAGTAACCTCGTTCAAGAACCATAGAAACACCCAGAACCCTACCTCAACGAAACACGCACTCCACACCACTCACAATACACCTTGCACTGACACACAATCTCCATTAAAAAATAACGTCCCTTCATTCTAATTATCTACCCTAAATTCCCGTGATTCAAACCGGACAGTTGATCTTTCAATGGCTATAATCATGACTAATCGCCTACGTGCCTTCAAACAGCCTTCCTCTTCGTCATCAACACGGGCTTCATCTGCTTCTGCTTCAGGGTCATCCGGTAGAAGCAAGTCCAGCTCTTCATCCAGCAGGACATGGTCATCTCACAAAAAAAGGATTTTATCAATTTAAAATCACTTCCGTCATCGATGCTCTATATTGAAAAGCACACCGTACAAAGATTCGTGGATAAAAAGCCCAGCAGGAAATTGGAAGCTCAAATTACGAGAATTTCATATAGAACTAAAAGTACTTTGTCAAGATTACAACTGGGCTTAGACACTAAGTTCCATGCTAACAATGCTTATAAATAAACTCACCAGTTGGAGGGAGATTCTCTTTGCATTGCTCAGTTTGACCAGTTTCTTGCGGTGCACAACTGGCTTTATTGGTACAGGACTTGACTCCTCTCGAAAAGGCGCTAGCATCTCCTTCTTTCATAGCCTGAAACCAAGCAACAAAATGTAGACACTACCAATGCACACCAAATTTCATTTTTAACTTATTTTCATACGTACTATTTGCTTAAGAAATTGAATTCGAACATTAAGTCCAAAATATGCAACCGTGGCCTGTAAATCGTCAATAGTAATACTGAAATCACAGAACAGTGAATTGTGAATAGTAACACTGACGGCACACAATAGTGAATAGTGTGAATGATCTGTATAGTCTTTAGCCATCTCTTTATGTAGGTAGAGGGATAGTACAAAGCTATATTTTTTTTATTTCTTATAGAAAAAGATTTTCATGAGCATTCCAGCAATGTGCAGGAAAATGTACCCTGGAGTTCTATGTGCAATATAGAAGTAGGTGTGCACAGCTATGAAAAACATTATCACAGTGGATTTTTCATAAGACAATACAAGTTATAAACAAAAAGAACAACCAACTCATCTCTGCGAGTAGTGATAACGAAATGTAAATAAATATAAATTTCCTGTTATGCTCTGTAGACACTAAAAATTCTGTATGCTATTACAGCCACCAAAATAACCTCTCAATCCATATTGGAAATAGGCAAGGCATTTCCAAGAATAGATTACAAGTTGATCACAATATCGTTATCTGTATTACCTGTATTCTCTAATGCTCATATCCAAGGATACATGGAAGAAAGGTCGTTCTCAAATGTATACTGATGAGAACAGACAATACTTGGATACCCCCAAAAAGATGACCTCACAAATCCTACCTGCTCTCACAGACGGCTGAGCTCTGGGGCACCTTTCAACAAGATGGAGTTCAGTTGAAGAAACACAGAACAAAAAGTAGAATATTATGACCAGTGGTATTAACGAGGGTGAAAATAATGCTCAGTATTGGTGTTAAAGATGATGAAAATAACGTTGAGCAATGCTGTTATACTTTCAATAAATAACAAAATTAGAGCCTAAGGAAGGACGCCACAGACAATAAATTATGCGAGAGCTGTATTATCCGTTTAGAGATTGAGACGAAGAACGAAAACACTAGCAACAAAGTAAATAATGGTTATCCAATAATTTATTTATCAACAAATCCGAGAACTGCCGTCGATCGTTATCATTAACAGAGATTTTGCTTGTTGAAAGAAGAACAATTAGGCCCGTAAAACTTTTCATTAACTGACACTAGTATCGAGAGCAACTCATTGAGCTAGATTTCATCATACCTTCAATTTCCTCAATCTGATAGCCTCCACTCTGACACGCTCCATATTAAGACGACTGAGCTTCTCTTTGACTGCATGTATTGCCTCTGTCTGAGCCTGACGGTCACCAGCTGCAGCAAACCAGTCGTCTGCAGCCTCACACTGCTGCACTGCCGCTTCTGCCTTTCTCAGTTCACTCTCCAGCCGTGACTGCAAGAAGGAACCCGTTCAGTATTTACACAAATACATAATTAAAAAGTAGTTCGACCTAAAACACATTTGGATTGGAAAATGTGAAAATAAGCTCAAAATGTAAAATTGTATAAAAATTTTGAAAACTTTCACAAGTCATGAAGGGGTGGATTTGTTCATGAATAATACAAAGAAAATAGTCACAAAAAACGGATAAAATGTCAGTATCTATTACTAACAGGAAGTAAACTCAAATACAAATTCAAACCACATCTTCAATTTCAATTTTCTGAGCTGTGTGTGGGGCTACACACTTGACAAGTTCACAAATTAAATGACCAAATGCAAAATATCAAGAATAGAGAAAATGGGTAGCAAGGGAGCTGGAAAGTCTCTCCTAAACTATGAGCACACATTTTAATTATTCTTCTCATGTACTGGCTAGACCTGCCAAGTGAAGTAAGAGTGTCTTGTCGTCAGTTATTTCAGTTTTCATCATATTTATCTACTCCATTTATCAAATCCAAGTGACGATCATGACACATGCTTTTCCATTATTATATCTTCTACTATTCCAGCACCGAGAACATAACCAATCGTCTAAAAACCTTTGCTTTTAAAACACTACATTAATTCTAATTCTTGATACTTACAGAACTCAAATTGATAACCTGTCAGCATGCTTGTCATGCACACTAAATAACTGTAAAACCCTCACCTGCTGAACTTCATTGTGCATATGGAGCCATGTTAGTGCACTGCAGATCAGACTAAGGGACTTGCCCTTAAATAAGGAAGAACACATCAGGGTTAGGGAATTGTATCTCTTTTGTAAAATGCACTAATGTACAATATGAATTATCAACTGTGCAAGGTTTAAAAAAAATTGTTTGCAAATTTTAAATTAAGAAAATAAATTAGCACTTCACACTAATACATAATAAGAAAAGCACAACCTACCATGAATTACTCAAAAATCATTTCATAAATTTTTACTCCGAAACGTGTCAACTATAATACAGATAACCAGCCAAGTTATCTGCTGAAAAAAATGAAGTTATCTGCCAGCTTGCAATTACATCTGAAGTAAGTGAAGAATTTTGTTGAACTACATGTAACTTGAACTTGATTCTCATGTTAACTTTATGAGCAGATTCTCCAAGAGGCAAATTGCAATCAATATATAAAATTTATAATATATAAACACACACAATCATGTAGAAGTATAATACAAAATAATACATATTTTTATGCACTTGTACCTTCATTCATAGAACTCCACTTCAATGAATTTTGGAAACAACAAACAAAATCTTTTTCTAGACAGAGGGACAGCAACACCAGATCATGTCCTATTGTCACTAAATATATTGAATCAACTATGTATTTTATGTACAAATATTTAACACTTTTAGACTGAATTAAATGTGCAAAATTCTATTATTCCACTTTCTTTTGTAATGTAATTTTTGATATTCACCACTATGCAGTCACATCAGTAACCACAGACAATCTGCATTTCCTCCTTTTAGTCTATTTAATTATAGTCCAAGTACATATTTATCATACATATTTTACAGTGTTTATTCACAACAACTACTATAATACACATAAACTCAAAGTATACGTTTATCATCATGTTTAACTGACCTGACATAAATTTACAAATATTATTACTTGAAAGTGATATAAAACATGAAAACTATTACTTGAAAGAACCAGATGAACTGCATGGAAGTAAATTCAACAGTAAGTCAGTAAACTTCTAAATAATATTCCTCGACACATTAACGTGTAATTGAAGTTCTTGGGATTTATTTAGATAAATAGTTCAAGCCACAATTCTTCCTCTTGCTACTAGTAACCAGATATTATAAATTGATACTTATTGACCAAAGGCTGTAAATTATTATTTTTCCCAAAAAAAAATAAACTATAAATATGGCTATTAATTTAGTTCAGCTCTCAATAATGCCAATGAAGCTCTGGTTCTTGCATCAACAAAACCTTCAACCACAATAAAATTTATAAACCTGACGGTAGCCTTCAGGAGAGTAGAACATGATAGAAAATTTCAATTCATTTTACAAGAATAACCTGAAAAAACTTCTTATTTTACTTAGCAAGAGCATATTTATAGGTGGAAAAACTAAACCCAGAAGCTCACAGTGCCAGTAGGACTCTCAAATATTGCCAGTTTCTCCTCCTCTAAAGCCATGAAGACTTTCTTCATAAGCTCCAACTGGATGTCATACGGAGGAAAAGGAAATGAGAAGTCATCAGGGGGCACCAATTTTTGACTCATCTGAAAAATAAGAGCATTAGATTCACATGCTAACCAGGAAAAAATTAAATTATATTAGAAAATATTTATGAGATTTATTGGTTGGTTCCAAGTGTAAAATTAACAAAATTCACAAAAGTACTTAAATGGATAGAAGCATGAGCCTGAATAGTGGAAGATAACAATAAAATTGGAGTAAGATTCAAAGAGACTGATCAATAAAGTATGCCACCAAGATCACAACAAAGAAGTTGAATGCATTCCACAGAACTTCTGTCATGCCTCAAACAGTCCTGATGATTGCACAGAATGACGAGTATCTCAAAAGTTGTCTGGTGAAATTTTAAAGGTAAATCAGATCATCAGCTGGTGTTTTTTTTAAACAGCCAAATACTTCATCTTTTGTAGAAGCACAAAAATTGCATGTACAGCCAGAGTACAAAAAACAAGAGTATAAAATATAGAGACACAGTTTAATTGCTTATGTCTTGGAAGTGCTTAACTCATCCACGACTAGGAACTCTATTATGTAAAAGACACTTTTATTCTCATATTATCTTCAATATATCACACAATGGGAAAATACATCATGCGCACAAGGTGCTCAAAAAGTTAGCACTAAATTTTACCATGATATTATCTTTGGAACAAAAAATTGCTTAAGTATGACCAAAGGCATATCTAACTGTGCAACAATATGAAAAATATCTCAACAATTATTAATAAGCAGAAAAAATTAGAAAGATCTCCACAAATATCAACATGATTTATAACCATAAATTCTTACATTGGCATCACCAGATGTATGGAACTCCTGAGAACTCTTGAGTCTCTTACTGACTGAGCTCAACCACAAATTTTTTCCTTTATTATTCTTGCTCACTGTTGAGTTCAGACATGATTCTATTCCTAACAGACACTTTGGGCTATAAAATTTAGGAAACGATCTTAAGAAGACCTGCAAAATGTGTTTGTATTCATTCTTTTCTTTCCATATTTCTAAAAAAATTCTGCCAATGTTATAAAAAGTTATGCTAGAATATGCATTCAAATGGTCCAAATTTAGCAGGCCAGCCAGTGTAGAAATTAATGCTATACCATTTTCACAAATACACTATGATTTACTCCTATGAGTTATGGGCCTATTAACTTTAAATATCTTGATGAGTAAAGATTTTATGATGAATTTACCATCTATAAACTTGACACTAGAAACATGAAAATGAGTTTCACAACTCAATACAGAAGACTGACAAACAAGTAATAGTTTAGCTAAGTCTGTGTGCAACCTAAACCTAAATATTTGTATCAAAAAATTAACCATTGCATCTAGTCTACATTCACAGGCTTTTAAATTACATCTAATAGAAAATGAGAGAAGTGTGTTACAGATGAAGGTATACTTGAAAAATTGTTCAATAAAAATATCAACAAGAAAATGACATTTACTTATTCAAACACCAAGAAATGGCAATTCTCAAGTACATATATGTCCAGCGGTACATATATGTCCCAGTAAAAATTCTCATCTCCTGCTTGCTTTTAGTGTTCGCTTGCTTAACCCTTTCAGTACCAGCAGTACATATATAGCCCACCCCATTTGGGGGTGAGGGGGGTCAGAGGGTCACCAAAAATTTGTTGATAACTAATGTGAACCCATAGACCAAGAATATATGCATAGCAGTTCTGTAAATCTTTCCAATTAATTTGGTACTGAAAGGGTTAAGGTGTCACATATTGACATTGCAATAATTAAATGCAGCCTTGCCTGATAAAGCTACTTGCATCCACACCTAAATCTGACGGATGACAGCAGTCAGGAACTTTGTTGAAAGCCTTTACTTCCCTCTAAAATACACACCTACAACAGGGTGATATCCCCAAGTTGTTTGCCCTTGTATCAGGCTCATCTTAAATAATTCCTCAAGTGCCACTCTGGGTTATCATATGCAAAAGAACCAACCTAGTGAGAGCATCACTGGGAGAGGCAGCTTGTCAAAAACAGACCCTCATTCTTGGCAGGTAGTCACACTCCCATGTAGGTGACTGACTGTTCAAAATCAACATCTCTTATTCCTTGCATGCACTAGGAAATTCTTCATTGCATCCAAAACAATCATGCTGCATTTTTCATCCAGCCCTACAAGGTAGTTCACACAGGAGTCCTCTTCCACACACCTGGCATTTGACTGGTTCTCTCCATACTGCTCACAAAACACACCCATAAAGCTCTCTTACTTGTGCTCTTATTTACTACATTCAAAGACCAGATAGTAAATTGTTTCTTCTACTTTTCTGTAACACTGCATGCATAATCTGAAAACCTCTTTATTCTATTACCATATGCACCTAATGTCTTACATCTGATGGTAAACAGAAGTTGTTTGCCAAAACTTCTATCATAGAATCTTCTAATCTTTGATACATTTTTATAGGCATACCAAGTTAAGGTAGTCTTCCCAGTCAAGCTATGTTTCTATTTGTTCAAACCATGCCCTTTAATTAGTCTCAATTTCTTTCTTTCACTTTTAACAATTCCACTTCATTTTTTACCATTATTTTTTGATAACCAGTCATCCATAGTTCTTTCAATTCTGCCACAATCTTATGAAACCTTAGCTTTCTTGCATGGCTCCAACAAATTTTCTCTTAGAGACTTTCCCCTCAGATTTCATTCAACAATTTGTTTAAACCACCTTTTATTTTTAATTCACTCAATTCTCACCTCATAATTCAACACAGCCTCTATCATTCTTTCAGAAAAACTCCACCCTAGATGCCCTCAAATTCTTCCTATAGTGATCCATTTTAGAATGCCTAATGCCAAATGCCCTACCCTATTCTGTGGCACCAACTTTTCAAGATCTCCTCTAGTCCATGCCTTAACATTCATACCGTACATTACACTAGGTACTGCAACATACTTCCACATTCCTCTAACACATTCATACTTGTTTGCCCTTCACTTTGCCACACTGCTTAGTCTTCCTCACCACTGAATACTTTTGCCACTTTCACACATTTTGCTCTTGCACATGCAGCTTTGCTCAATATACAAGTACATCCTAAGTATTTATATTCCTTAGTTCTACCTATTTTAACTCCAATATTCAAATACTGGCTTGGTAGTACTAAGGTAGAACTTAAGCTCCCCCAAAAACACTACAAACTTAAACAAAAATGCTACAAATAAGAGCATCGCCGCTCTGATTCTCCTCAAATTTTGGGTCTCTTTGGAAAAATTTACAAACTCTCATCAATATTTCGCTCAAAAAGCAAACTTGCCACAACAAATTTTGAATTCTTCTTTTTCGTGTTTATTTGGGGCTTCGAAAACTAGTCCATGTAGCCCCAGGTCTGAAGGTAGGTTGATTTTTCCCTTGTTTACAATGTTTCCTTTGTTCCAACCTGCAAAAAAGAGAGAAGTTCAAATATTTAGCAAAGGATAGCAAGGGTTTTGCTTTTCTATGTCCTATAAATCTTTCAATATAAACAATATTTCATTTCACATTTTATTTTTCTCCTATTTTTTGTATATTACTTTTAAGGTCTACTGTTAGTTGCTAAGGCATGCCCGAACCAGTGCCACGCACGAGTTGTTATATCCATACTGAAGGTCCAGCCTGGGTGGCGCAGCCTGGAGCTTCTTAAGGCCAAAAGGCAAAAATATCTTATATGACCAAAAAGATCTTAACAAAACAACTCTTGAGGGCATATCTCTGAAGGAGTGAAATTAGGGCTATCAGAGACTAAGGAAACATCCCCTCTTACAGGTGGCAACTCTTTACAGTAACTTATATCAGAGCTGCCTAAGGGAGTGTTTCCCATCTCTGTTCTAAGACTCTACTCTATTTTTGAAGAATTAGGGTTAGTACCAACAGAGGTTAGTCACATTAGTCTACTTGGTCTTAATTTCTGTTTCTATTTGTGAGCCAATCTATAGAGGTTAGAGTGTTAGTTAGGTTGGCACATTCATCAGAATAGTTTAAACAATTAAAGAGCACATGTTCTATGGTTTCTACTCTACCACATGGGCAATTGGGATCATTGGTCTGATTAACACGGAACAAGTGGGACCTAAAACCTGTATGTCCAACCCGTAGTCTAGCCAAAGCTGTTTCTACACGACAGTTCCTATGAGAGGCCCAGGGCCAACTACCAGAAGTGTCTAATTTGCACGAGGTGGCGCACCTTCCCGGTTACCCTTACTTACTGTAGCCATGTTGAGTCCCATGTCCTAAATGCTTTACATGCAAGACTTACAGTTTCCTCCTTACAGTAAGGCGTCAGCGTGCGGTATCGCAGTAAATGCGCCGCTTTAGCAGTGCTGTCTGCAGCCGCATTACCCGACACACCTCTATGCCCAGGAATAAACTGCAGCCTAATACAATGAGAGGAAATAATGTTAATCAACTTGTTCTGTATATTGTAGACCAGAGGAATGTAGTATTTAGGTTTTGTGCTGCAAATCAAATATAGGGAGCTCAATGAATCTGTGAATATGACGTATTTATCAGAGGGGGCAGAATTCTCCGAGATCCATGACAGGGCTTCATATATTGCATGCAGTTCACACTCTATTACCTGTTTTTTGTGCAAAAATGTTTTTCAGAGGTATGTAGGGATTTATTCTTTGTAGCTGTGGATGAAGTTCGGGCATTAGTCTTGAGTCTTTTCCTTGGGTTTGGTCTCCCTAAGATGGGGGAAGGTGTCACTTGAGTTGTTGGCAAGTCAAGAGTGGTCATTAAGATAGAATAGAATAGAATAGAATAGAATAGAATAGAATAGAATAGAATAGAATAGAATAGAATGAGGCTATAGGAACGAACCTTCTGGTCCATTCTTGGGTCGGATAATTACTTCGATAATTATTCGGTTGTTTTACCCAAGTCCCATGCCGTATTTCTAGCCGCGTCAACCATGTCGGCAGCGGGATTCGAACCCGGGTCTTTCCGCTCGCAAGCAGGTTCGCTCACCAGTCGACCAAGCTGGTGACAATCATTATATTGAGGTTGTGCTGTCAACGGTCTTTCATTATTGGCAGAAGTGTTCAGCACTTGAGACTTGAAAGTATCTTTGGCAATTTCAATTATTAGATCTTTTAGATTCAGATCCTGATCTTGACGAGTGACAGCTGTGAGTGTTCTTGCCAACAACTCAACCAATTGTGTTACAGTGACATTTGGAGATGGACTGTTAAGTTTATCTCCAGTCTGAGTGGCAACAGAGACAAGTTTTATAGGTTGTGTTTGAGAGGAGTATTGAATCTTACCTCCAGCTTGGGTCACAGTTGGAATGTTCAAGGTTTGCTCAGAGTGAGGCTGCACCACGGAAGTCTCTCCTGCATGCAAGACCTGCCTTGCAGCATCCCTATAGGAAAGCTTTTGAAGTTGTCTAATTTTTTCTACTTCTTTTGCTTCCCTGATCTTAGGACAACCTCCATAGTTTGCAGTGTGGTTACCACTGCAATTGCAACATGAGCGTGTGCTTGGGGAGGGACACTCCCTGCTGTTGTGTGCACCACTGCACACAACACATCTAGGGGCTGCTCTACAATTTACAGTATTGTGTCCAAACCTCTGACAGTGGAAACACTGCCATGGTTTGCCTATATATGTACTTACTCGGTACTGCTGGTATCCAATGTGTACAAATTGAGGCAGAGTGGTAGTATTGAAAACAACCTTGAAAAATGCAGTCACTATTTTATCTTTACCTTTATATATCCATTCTACTGTCACTCCTCCGAAGCCCGCATCAATCAGTGCTTCGGTCAACTCCTCACTGCTGGTGCCCTTCCCGAAAGGCCCGATTGCTCCCACTGAAGTGATTTGGTTGGCTGGGAGGCGACACTTGACCTTCCATGCTCCAATCTCTAGAACACTCAGGAATGGTGAAACATCCTCAATGTTTTTTCATTGTGACAACCAGAATATTTCTACCTAGATTTTTCTTTGTATATGATATACCTGCTTTACCAAAGGCAGAATTGGCCAGTGCCTTACTAAGTGCCAGATCATTTGCTAAAAATCTTTTATTTTTTGCCCCATCCTCCATACTGGGTTCCACCAATATAATGGTGGAATTAGTTAGATTATTATTCTGTGGCATTTTCCCACTATTGTGCTGAACTGGAGTAATGACATCTAATTGTTCAGGTGAAAACCCCTCAAAACTATGGACCTCTGGATTCACATTTTTATCTGGATTATTTTCAATAGCTGGTATGGGGTCAGAGAAAGCTGTTGGTCACCCAGTAACTCCCCAGTATCTCCGATTTGTGAGAAGAGGCCATCAGATATCATGACTTGACATGGCAATAAGGGTTGAGAAGGAGTAGGTGGGATGCACTCCGTTGATGAGTCTATGGAGACCCAGGCATCTGAATCTCCCCCTGATAAGGAGAGAGAACTTGTCTCCCTCCTCTGCCTTTTTTTAGGCATAAAATGCTAATAACACAATATGACTGTAACTAATAAATGCAAGAAAAGAAAAAATAATTTTAGATAAAAATTAGGATGCCGAAAACTAGATAGAGTTTTCAGAAAATTCTCACCAAAGATGTGCACAACATTAACCACCATCTGCCGGCCCTCTGAAAGACTTAGACTTAGACTTAGATCGAGAGCCAGCATTTGGCTGGGGCCTTTGTAACGGCCTTCAATTCCCTACAATACACACGCACATACAACAGGATGGCATCCCAGAGTTTTTCTCCTGTGAACCAAGGTCATCCAAACTAATTCCTCTAGGGCCACCCTGAGCCCTTCCATGCAAATGGACCAGCCAATTGAGGGTATCACTGGAAGATCCAGCTTGTCACAGACAGCCCCTCATGCTTAGCAGGCAGTCACATTGAAGAAAAATGCCTATTCAACATCCCTGTCACTTATTCCATGCATGCACCAAGAAATCTTTCATTGCATCCACAACAGTCATGTTACACTCCTCATCCAGCCCTACAAGATATCTCATATCAGAGTCCTCTTCAACACACCTTGCATTCCACTTGTTTTCTCCACATTGCTCATGGACCACAT
>VCRD01005001.1:25235-36615 GCA_006783055.1 Trinorchestia longiramus
TGACATCAAAGCAATTTTATAAAGTATCTTGCTGACATCAAAGCAATTTTATAAAGTATCTTGCTGACATCAAAGCAATTTTATTGTTTTAATTGAGTGTTTCTAATTTAAAACAGCCAACACTAACACGATAACAACAAAATATTGGTTAAGTCAAGTTTCTCCTCCAGAATTGAAAAAAAAATTCAATTGATGAAGGTATAATTACAAATGAGCATTGATTGAATTTAAGAATCATCCAAAAGTTGTATAATACATTTTTGTTGACTAAATATAGGGATTTCTATGTACTTCTTTACTTATATTAGTTTAAAGCATTTCCTATCTATAGCAAAGTGATGTTTGTTGGTATAAGTTTATCTCCTAGGATCTAATAAACATGAGATGTAATTTCAAATACAGTTAATGAATGAACTGGAGCAGTTGCTGCTGTTCTGTTCCAGTTCCTGAATATTTTTTGTCTTAGCACTTGTTGAGCTTATTTAAATCGTGCAGTATTTAGGCTGATTGATGTACATTTCAGTAGTGTTTCAATTATTTATTTTGTCTTGTTTATTAGGTACTGATTTACAAAACTTTAAAAAGCAATTGTTTATTTGCTCTTATTTTTAGGCATAGAAGTTATATGATAAGATACACAATAGAAGTGGATCTATTTGCTCAAAATAATTTGCTTGGGCTGTAAGTTTCTTCTGATTCACAGTGCTGTTTTAATTTTTCTGAAGAAGTTATGAGCATTCACAAAGTATTTTAGTTGATTTCTGTAGAATGTGGGCATCCTATCAGTGTGGTGCAGTTTTAGGTGACAAAATAGCAATCATTTTGGCTTTAGATAATGCAGGAATAGGATTTTTTTATCCATGGTATTTCCCCAAAGTTAATGAATTGCGAGCATGAGATCCAGGTGTGCAGCTGATCGTGCAGATCAGTTGGGCATCTAATATATAACTGAGAGCTGAGGCTGGTTATCTACACACATATCTTTAGACCTTATGTATGTTCTTTTACATTTATGCAGATGGTAGGAATATAGTGCAGTCTGATATGTGATGATTTTGTGAATGCTTGCTCTTCTGTGTATGTTTACATGATTTTCTGTTCCTTGAAATGATCATTGACAATGTTCCATTATGTTTTTGAGACTATTTTGTTTAAAACATACACAATCTAATATGTGTGGTGCCTCATGATTAATTCTTTATAAAAAAGTTGTAAAACATGTTTATGGACTTATGTGCTTTATATTTGTACTAATAATATTTTCTATCCTTGTAGATGACATATTGTTGATATTGGGTTGCTGAAGTGTGCTATATCTCCTAAATATTTAGGGGGATTAGAATGGCTACTACTGGTGAGTCGTTTGCTGTAAGTATGGTAGAACACTTAGTGTTACTACATGTAGGAATGCAAGCTTGTCAGGGTATTGCTCATGATAGTATTGTAGGTGTTGATCATGTTCTTAGTATGAAACATTATAGTTTCACCAATTGTTAAAAATTATTATTCCAGTTGGTAGCAGTAACGGCACTGCTGCACAATTTGAACATTGAGTAAATTTTTGTTTTGGCTGCTGAACATTGGAAGCACAATCTCAAGTATCAGTAGTAGCCATTTTTTTCTTAGTTGTTTGAGAGTGTGAAAGAGTGTCACATTTACCACTGTGTAGGTCTGAGCTGCAACACATTTTTAATATTTTGCTAATTATACATCACAATATTAATTTTATGGTTAATTATTATTGATGATAATGATTATTAATTATTCTTAGTAATATTTTATGATTGTTACTTATTTTATTATTATGATTAGTTATGGCACCTGACATTAATGAAGGATTTGGTTTATCTACCAAATAATTGTAGTATGTATTGCTAATTCTTGATAGTCTGTCACATTGTAGGTGCTATCCATATCAGCATTTGGCTATTTTTTTATTGTTGTTGAAGTATTATAATAGTTTTACGGTTGATAATGAAGTCTGAACTTTTTAAAAGAGGCGTAAGAGCAGAATTTACTCAATCAATTTTCATTAAAAGGCAGGTGTCTCAAAATAAAAACATCAACACATGTTTTCAGAAAACTTCTATTGCCAATGCTTTTTTTTTAAATTTTATATTTCTATGAGTTACATTATAAAAATGAGCATTTACAATGTACACATGCTGGGTTAAATTTCTTTGTATGATTAATATGTTGCATGAAACATTTTTCCTTTATACCCCCAGTCATTGAATGGCTCATATTGTGAGTAAAAAAGAGAAAAATTTAAAAATACCCTTTTTTCCACTCTTCCTGTGCTTTGATGAAAGACCATTAACATCCTTGTTTGAGTGCCTAATGGTTGACAGTTTTTAATTTTTAATTTAATTTTACATGACATGTGTAAGAACTGTATGGAAACTTCTACTGATTTGTAGCTATGAATATTTTTTCTTGTTTGTAAATGTGAATTATTTCAATAATAATTTATAATTTTGGATTACTTTTATGATAACAAAACTTATAGGAACTCATTTTTTGTATCAGATTTCATTTTTTCTTAAACAATTCATGTTTTTCAGTAAAGTTTCTTGTGAAATCCATTGTAAAACTTCAGTATCAGCTTCAATATAATAGTAGGAACAATTCCAACCATATCTATGAACAGGAAATGTTTACCAAATTTCTGACAAACTTTTATTTATTGATAACAAAACGTTTACTATATGCTTGAGAAGATTGTTCGCTTTTTGATATGGATGAATGGTTACAAAAGTTGGTAGCAAGTTTTCCCCTTCTGGCTTCTGAAGATTAGTTAACTTTATAATCTGGATAGATGTTTGCAAAAGTTAATAGCAAGTTTTACTTGCACTTGCCTCTGAAAGTTTGTGTTTTTTCAGACAGCAGTGTGATCCCTTCAACTCAGAGGCCTGACGGGACTTGGAGAAAGCAGCGTCGTGTGAAGGAAGGCTACGTCCCCCAGGAAGAAGTCCCTCTGTAAGTTCATGTTATCCTGGTTACATTATGGTGAAAGCCCACAATTTTGGTCAGTCAGGTCAAGTTCAAGAAGCCCACAATTTTGGTCAGTCAGGTCAAGTTCAAGAAGCCCACAATTTTGGTCAGTTAGGTGAAATTCAAGAAGCCCACAATTTTGGTCAGTTAGGTGAAATTCAAGATGTGTGAGGATTGAAGTTTTTTCTTAAAAGTCATGATAAGTTTTATGATCTTGAAAATTTACAGGACTTGCTTTTCAAGGTGAGTTTTAAGATGTTTGTCCTGAGTGAGCAAGAGCATATAATTCACTGCTTCTATTACACTCAAAATTAGGCTTTTTTATCAATAAAAATTTCTACACATTTTTCAAAAATGACAAGAATTTAATGTTTTAAGGATTAAGTTTAAAGCAAAAGATTTTCAGTCAATCTTTGAGCATAAAATAAATCTCTTTGTGCCATATTTGTATTGAATAATAGTAAATAACTGCTAAAAGATAGCTAAGTCTTTACATAGAGGCCAATATTTATAAATGTAAATAAAGTCATGGTCCCACACTATGAATTAATAATTTCATGAAGAATTAAAGCTATAAATGTTTGTATATTTGACTATGTACCTCACTATAGAACTCTTTCTTCATGTTCTGCTAGTATTGTAAATATGACTTAAGATATTCATCTCTTGTCTGTGCACCTTGACAGTGGAGCAAACTTTAGCTATCCACCTTGGGTTTAGCAGTACTGTTTTCATTTCTGTTTAATTACTTTGTTTTCATTGTTACTACTCTCATTGTTTCCTGTCACATTTATAAATGAAGTACTCTTGTTTGTGCCTGTCAAGTTTGCACTTTTTTATTTGATTTTCAGTGTCTTTTACTGTCGAGTTATGAGGAAACCTCATCTCATCATTAATTTTTAGGTACGAAAGTAAAGGAAAGCAGCTAGCAAAGAGCCTGCCCACACATCCCATTGGTCTTCACCCTGACGACATAGCCAAGCACAAGCTCATTGAAAAGATGGACAAGCAACTCGAAAGCACCAACTCCATCATCCCTGGCCTGCCTTCATCTGCCATCACGTCTTCCAAGAGTGAGTCATGGTTGCAGCCTCTGCTTGCCCTAAGACTTCAACACTTTGCCTCTAGTAGCCGCATGTGAACCCTAAAAAGCTACCACAGACATAAATCAACAACATTCAAGCTTGTTAAAAAACACCTTTAAGTAGTCTTTGCTCTTCAGCAAGTCTTCCTGATTTCAGTACTAGGATTTAGTAGGTGTTCAAGTAGGAACTGAAGTTTCTCCCTAAAACAGTAGTTCAGCATCGTCTAAGTATTTATTTAATGTTTCAATTTCGTTTTCATTAGTTTTCTCAATAAAAGGAGCTTGGAGGGACCTTAGAAAATAATTTTTCGGAGACTTATATGTTTTCTTTACCAAAACATGATTCAAGCATATCCAAATTTTGCCCCAGTACTATCAGTACTGGTTGTTGGGTATTAGTTGGTAATTTTTTTTAGCATTTCTTTCGTTTAATGACTAATTTCACATTTATAAAGTAACAAATTCCTAAGCTTTCATTTCTTATTTCCTTTTTTTTCTGATCGGAGTAATTATTCTTGTTAAAATGTTAGCCCTTGCAAACTGCTGCATCTATTTTTGTGTAAAGTAAAGACTTCATGTAGAGATCTTTTTCTGTACATTCAAGACTTTGGTGACTGTTCCTTACATGGACTACATATGCTATTATGCTATTTCGTAGGTAATGTGTATTACCTTGTAACAGGTGGTGCCAAGAAGGAAAAAAAGAAGGCTGCGTCTACGAAAAAGGAGACCAATACGAACGGCTTTGAAATAACCTTCGAGACCTCCATTGTCGGTGGCCCCAAGCATCAGAAAGGTAAATATATCCATAATTTGATGATCATCATAGGTTTTTTGTTGTTTGGTGGTCAAGTGACCATTAATGTGCATGTAGTGGTAAGGCTTGTGGGCGGTTTAGAACGTCTGCTTTGCAATGTTAAAGTTCTTAAAAGTTTCAGCTAGTCCTGACGCTATTTCATGACTAACGGTCTGTGTTAGACATGAACTTCTTTTCATGGCTAAACTTTGAAGGCCCGAAAACGAAGAAGTCTCTCTTTGTACGAGAACTTTCTCCCTATTTTCAATAGCTGTACTTCGAGTATAGGAAAGAATAACGAGGGTATAGTAATTGTACTACAAGAACTCTATATATGTATGCTCTTAATTGAGCTCTAAACGCTCATCGTATTTGCACTCACTGTCAATAGAGACTCCTGGTGTAGCACAAGGTTTTTGTGGGACATTATGTTATAGTAGAGTAACTATTGCTTCTATCAGAAATTAAATTCTTAATGTAAAACTATTAACAAGGGATCTCATCTAGTGGTAAGTGATGTGCTGATATGGTGACTGTGCGGTGGGTGCATTATCTCTGGGTATTGTGTATCTGCAGTGTTACTCCTCACTGTGATTCTCCGAGTTGTGGCAGTTTAAGTGCATGATCCCCGAGCTAAATTTTTTACTTTACGTCACCACTGAATTTCCCTCCTAACTGATTTCACATGTTATACAATATATATACTTTTACTACACTTAAATGGAATTCAATACCTCAAACTTTTCACGCTTTGAAGGCAGGACTGTTTTTCCATTTTATTTTATTGTTTTAATATTAGTCTGTTGTTTTAATATTACTTGTTGCTTTTATATTGCTATTGCTCTTGCTCTAATATCGTTTTCCAAGTCTCATGCTACGAGCCATCGGAGTGTAGTGTAATTTTTCTCCAGTGTTCGTGACAAATATTTTCTAAAGCGAATTTGAAACGCCCATTTGAAAGGGGATTAGGAATTTAGCTTTTGTATCATATTTTTATATTACTTCGATATATTGGTGGTATAATTTTTATTTTTTCTGCAGCAAAACCAAAGAATGCAAAAAGCTCAAGCAATAAGGAGAACTCTAGCGCTGCCGGCACCCCAAGAACAAGTAAAACTGCCAAGGACGCTGGTAAGGCTTCTGCCAAGTCGGCTGGCAACGATGCCCAGAAATCGAAGAAACCTGCTGGAGAAGAGGCAGCATCTTCGAAGCCTCTCAAGGAGGTCACTAAAAACGTGAAGGAGGGCAAGACTGAGTCTCCCAAAGAAGGGGGCAAAGCCCAAAAAAACTCGGCTAAGAATGAGAAAGAGGACACTGCCAAGAGCAACAAAACCTCTGGAAAAGCGGAGGGGAAGAAAGAGAAGGATTCTCTGAAGTCCGACAAGCCCAAATCTGGGAAGGAAGGTAAAAATGCGGCCAAGCCACCTAAAGAAGGCCAGCAGCAACAAGCTCCTGCTGCTAAGGATAATAAGGACAAGGCCAGCAAGGCTAAGGACTCTGCTAAGTCTGCCAAGGGCAACAAGGCACCTGAGAGCGCTAATAAAGCTCCTGATGCTAGTAAAGTTCCTGATGCTAGTAAAGCTGCTGATGCTAGTAAAGCTGCTGATGCTAGTAAAGCTCCTGATGCTAGTAAAGCTCCTGATGCTAGTAAAGCTGCTGATGCTAGTAAAGCTCCTGATGCTAGTAAAGCTCCTGATGCTGGACAAGGGAACGATGAGGCCCAGCTTGCCAAGCGTCTTCGAAATGTCAACAGAAAACTCCGTGAAATCGCCAAGCTCGAAAGCATGATCGAATCGAAGGAAATTGCTGTGCCCACGCAAGACCAGGTCGACAAAGTCAACAAGAAGGCGCAGTTCACTAAAGAAGCACGTGAACTTGAGAAGCTCGTGGGAGCCACGAAGAGTGAGAATGTAACTGCCAAGACCAGCGACTAACCCCCAGCTCCCTTTGTTGCTCCTGCTGCAATTCTTTTCAAATTGACATATTTTCGTACGATCGACGATGTATTTTACCATTTTATTACTATTTATTTCAACTTAAGTACTCATTTTAGAATTGGTCTAGTGAAGTTGCGACGCCTTCTAGTGTTTCTACGACCGTTGAGGTTTACGCTTCCTACTCAATGTGTTGTTCAATGGAATTTATTTAAAAATGGCCTCTCTAGTAGATGCAGGGTGTGTGTACTCAGCTTCATTGACATTTTCTGTAATAGTAAGTGTACTTCAGGATGATTTAAGGTTGCCTACTTTTCATTGTACGTAACTGATGTACTTCGCGTGCAGTTCAATCACAAGGTATACTTTTTGATACGCAGAACTGTTTTTTTTATATGTTAGCAGTGTTCCCCTTCTTAGAACTAGTTACAAAAATTTGGGTTTGAAATGCAAGTACAACCTTCTCTTGTTTTCAAAATTAGAGGTCGGTTCAACAACGTTTTCTTCATATTCAGTAGACTGTATTTGAGTTGCAGCTGTTAGTGTTAGACCTAAGTATGCGGAGTAGTTGACTTCGTTAAATTATACTTTAGAATCAGTCTTTACTTGCCAAATATTCAATAATCAACTTTCCGAATTCAAATGCACTCCTTATCCAATTCTTCCCTGGTGCAAAACAAGGTTTTTATGCTGTCAGAAAACGGTCATGCAGAACCTCTGCCGTTTCGAACTTCGATGTTTGGATTTGTAACCAATTTAGTGGATGATGAACTACTGACATCCTGTCCTACTCCACGTGTCAAACAAATGTGTAAACATGCTTGAATTTTTCATGCTATTGCGACATATTTTCTGACTCGGGTGTGCCATTTTACGATTTTTGAATGCCCGCTTCAATCCATAAAATTTGAAAACACATGATAAAGATAACTAGAGGTGACTTCCTCCGTAGGCTGGTGCCAACTTTACGGCTTTCTCGTGTTTTTTTTTGGGGTATCTGTGGTCTTCTTTAAATTCAACGGCAGTTAAATCCACCACATCAAATTTTGAAAAATTGAAGACGAATTTTTGTGATGTCTTGTCATTGGACGTCATTTCAATGTAGGCAGCAAGAAAGCGTTGTACTATGTAGTTAGTTGGCCTCCGTAGGGTTCGATTGTGGAGCAGCCGATGCTTTACGGTTAACGTAAATTTGGTGTGGAAATCCTCTTAGTTTCTATCTCTGCCCGTGTGTGTTGGTCTAACTGTCCGAGTGACTTGCCTAATTCTTGTAGGTCGAATTTATTGCGTGTTAATTCTTTTCTACAATGCTTACTGTGGAGATAGCGAGCAAATTTGTGTAGCGGTTTTGATTTGAATCTACACTTGTTATTTTTTGAACATGTTTCTGCCTTTCGAAACCTTCGAACGACATTCAAGTTCTGTGTGCTTAATACAACAAAAAAATTTTGGCGTGTACATATCTGCCCACAGACACAGCGTTCATCTGCCTTCTTGATATCCAGTTGTTATTTTCCCTCTTCAGTTTTTTGTTTGCAATGTGCCTTCCGTCAAGGCAATACAATAGCTACTACTCATTCATATTTGAATTTAATGGTTAGTATTTTTCTGACTGTGAATTTCAGGGGACGTAAATTTCTGAACATCGCGTGCAAAGCTTGGATTTGTGTTTCTTTTCGTCTAACGAAAACTCGTGATTAATGAAGTATCGATTTGTTGATGTTCAATCTAGAGCGTCATGTTCGGTATGGGTTTTATTAATTTTCGGATTCATAGATCTTAGTCGTGTCTCTGGCTAAAGTGTTTTAATTAAATAAGTTTTTTATTAGTCTACAAACATCGTAATTTAAGAAACCAACGTTCACTGTTTAGTTTCATTTTAAAGCGTTTATGATGATGAAACTCATAATGAACCACCAAAATTTTTAGTACCACACGATTATTGTCGAAAATTATACTTTCGGCTTAATGCTATTGATGTTATTTTTCTTGATTTTGGTATTTTCCTCGTTTTTGGACATCAGCTTCTTCATAGCGCACACTCTTACCCATTTCATGGTGACGCTTTCTGTCCACAATGTAATATTTTTCTCCCTTCGTGTTTGAGCTTTTCCGAATAAAGGTGGATATTTGTACGTTTTACTACATCACTTCCTTTTTGGCTGGTGTGTCCGAGAAAAACAACGGTTGCTGCTTGTTGATATCAAATCGCAGGCTTCAGAGGATGATTGTAGTTCTCGTCGTTGCTCCCAGCCAAGTATATCAAGTAGTGGTGATAGCATAGTAGTAGGTGATAGTGATAATAATAGCTGGTCGTCATAGGTGATAGTATTACGTGATAGTAACGTGAGCTTGTTGCTACATCAAACGTTGAAATGTTCTCCTGGCTGTTGAACGCAACACGCAAGATAATAATGTATGTGCATTAAACATCACAGCCCTTGCAACACGACACAAATAGGCGTACAGTTTAGGTGCTCCTCAGTGGCATCTGTTGTTGTCTTCGATTTATTAGTTTAGACGACGTGATTTTGATACTCATCCTGGAGTATGATATATTTTTATTATGGAAATTTTAACTTTTGAGAACTCGTACGTGGATGAACATCTTTATTTATTTGTCGTGGTACGCGAAGGAAATGCCCACAATAACGTGGGTATGTCAAATTTATAATTTAATTTGTTTTTAACTAGCGAAACTGATTACATTTCAAAGCTTTTGCTAACTGTGCTCGATACATTCTTGAGTTAAGAGTTTGTCAAATGCAACGTCAGTATTACATCTTCAAGTACTTTTTGATATAGAATTTTGGTTCTTTTATTTTGCAGAAAATTTATATTATTCAACCATAGCCTGTTTACATCATCAGAAAATAAATTCTTGTATAATTCTTGAGGGCAGGCTTCTAGTAAGTGAAGAATTCTATATTATGTTATTCCTGTTCTGGGACGAAGAACGCGTGTAATGTAATGTACATTTCTTGGCTGTGACGATTGATGGGTTCCGTTTTCCATCAATTCATGTTTCCATTTTTCAATGCAAGGAAGAACAACTAATCTCTGTCGCTTCTTGCGTCAGTATCGTGAGGGAAAGACAATTACTGCTATTAAGTAATAGGTTAACTTCGCCAACGACAAGCAATCTTTGCTTACGACAATCTTGCAGTAGAATCATTGTATTTTGTAGTGACTGCATCTTTTCTGCTCAGTCCCATTAAGAAGGACATGTCGATCTACCTTGGACTAACCAAACCGTCCGCATGGTTCATAAAAAACAATTGTCTCACGGTCGCTTGAACGCAAATCTTCTGTGTTCGATCGCACGAATTCCATTTTTTCCCTGTGGGATACAAACTGACGCTTCCTTTTACCTCGAATCATGTCTTCCGTTTGTTGCAGTGGGTTTGTGTTGTATTGGCTGGTTTGTTGCAGTGGGTTTGTGTTGTATTGGCTGGTTTGTTGCAGTGGGTTTGTGTTGTATTGGCTGGTTTGTTGCAGTGGGTTTGTGTTGTATTGGCTGGTTTGTTGGAGTGGGTTTGTGTTGTATTGGCTGGTTTATTGCAGTGGGCTTGCTTGTTTTCATTCAGTAAGCCAAATGATTTGCCAAGTACTGTACATAAGACAATACAACAAATGAGAAAGCTCATTTCTACACCTACCAGCCTGAGAAATTGTTGCCAAAAATGAAGTTTCTTGAATATTTGAAAGTTTCTTGCTGGTAGCCACTTGAAATTGAAGTAAAGTGTCTGGTTGGGATTGAAGTTACGCTTCAAGTTAAGGAATATACCAAAAGTAAGTTTCAATGCCGTGGTAGTTCACTTGCTGTTTACCTATGAAAGCCTTCTGGCATTTATTTTCTATTTTGAAAAGGAGGTTTTGTATTTTTTATTCGTACATCAATCACAACTTAGACTTGAACGATAACCGCCCGCATCTCCCACTGAAATTACTAACATTTGGAAAAAATGTTTATTTTTGATAAAGTTGAGACATGGAATACGCAAAATTAGATGTTCAAGAGATATTAACATCTTAGAAAAGTACTGGAGTTTATCCACGTCCAGCACTTGTTTCAATTTTTGTGTGAGTAGTACTGCGATATTGAAAATCAAAGTTTTATTCTTAATTGTCTACGACACGACATTTACACACATAAAACATAGTATCGTTAACCAAAACATTGGCAGTTGACTGCCTAAACACTTATTCATTGGAGCTCGGTTACTGTAAAGAAGCTAGTAGTTGTGCTAAGTACCACAGACTTCGATGTGTACTGATTCATTCTTTTCTTGAGTCTAGATTTTTACCGACCTTTGATTCTCTATTTCGTTGCTACAGATCCTAATCTGCTGCCAGCATTTGCAGCTGTCGTCTGCTTTTGTTTGTTGTTTCTGCTGCTGTTGTTGTTGCTGCTCCTGCTGTTGTTGTTGCTGTGGCTACTGCTGCTGTCGTTGCTGCCGCTGCCTGCTACTCGTGGCCGCTGCTGCAGATGTTACTGCTGCTGTCGTTGCTGCCGCTGTTGTTGCTGCTACTGCAGATGTTACTGCTGCTGCTGCTGCTGCTGTCGTTGCT
>VCRD01005002.1:0-11694 GCA_006783055.1 Trinorchestia longiramus
GAAGCTGAGGAAGCGAGGGCGGTGGCAGAGGCGGGAATTGGTGCTGGAAGAGAAGGTTGTAGGTTTGGATCTCTCCAATACAAAAGGTGCTCTGATAGACAAAAAGTATGTCTCGTTAAGTAAAAAAATCCAGTATTAAAAGGAAGCATTTTTATAACTTTTATGGTAACAATGAATTTTGTTACAGCAAAAGTTAGCAGCTTTAGTTGAAACAAAGTTTTTAATAAAACAAAACATTTCTCTTCAGAAGAAAGTATTTTGAAGACAAATGAAGAATTATTAGCATTGACAATATTATTAGCGGGGAAAATATTCCTACCGAAGAAAGTATTTTTTGTAAAAAAAAGTGTTTTTAGTATAAAGAAAGTAATAAAATACGTGTCTATTATAAGTATGTATGTAGGTCGTAGGATTTCGAATAAAAAGCAAGTGAAGTAATATGAAGCCAAGACCAAGAAATTGCAGAGTATTTAAACAAAAAAACAAATTGTATTGCATTAAAAAATAAAGCAAATAACATAAAATAAAAAATCAGGCAAACTAACAGAGGAAAGCAATTCGATATGGGAGGATAAATGATGACTTTAAATCAAAAAGGAGAAAGAAAGAAACAAGTGCATAAATAATAAGTTCGAACGAGAAATAAAATATATCAAATAATAAAAAAGTAACAACTAGGAAATAAAAACGACGGTAACTGAAGGGTTCAATAGAGAGGATAAAGGGTTGAATAATGAGAATAAAGGGCTCGGCAAGAAGAATAAAGATTTGGATAAAAAGAATTAGGAGAATTGAGGGCTGAATAGAGAGAAAAAAGTGTTGAATAAAGAGAATGAAGAGATTGGTGAAGAGAATGAAGTGCTGGGTAAAGAGAATGAAGTGCTGGGTAAAGAGAATGAAGTGCTGGGTAAAGAGAATGAAGTGCTGGGTAAAGAGAATGAAGTGCTGGGTAAAGAGAATGAAGTGCTGGGTAAAGAGAATGAAGTGCTGAGTAAAGAGAATGAAGTGCTGGGTAAAGAGAACAATGGACTGAAAGATGGACTGAAATCTCTCCTAAGGACAGGATTCAAGAGATCAAATAACTAGACTGGTGTATTGCTTATCCTGACCTCAGAATGAGTGGCAGCGGAAACAAAACTTTTAATCTGTAATGTGGCAAACAAAATTAGCTACAACTCCTAAATTGAAAAGAGGAGAGATCCAAACCTCTGCGTAAAAGAAAGATAGAACTAAGAAAAGTATGAAATTATGTGGACCGTATGAAATAATACTGAAAACAGAGTTGAACGTATATGTACTCTATTATTATAGTCACACCAAATGGTGAGACAGGCAAAGTATTGCTACGTAGGGCAATGCCAACTGAAATTAAACACATGATTATTAATATTAATGTCATGAATTAGACCTGCGTTCTCCAGTTTACCCTCACATTCCACGCCCTCACATTCCCTGACCCTCACCTTCCCTGACCCTCACACTCCACGGCCCTCATATTCCCTGACCCTCACATTGCCCGACCCACACATACCCTGACCCACACATTCCCTGACCCTCACAGTCCACGACCCTCACATTCCACGACCCACACAATCTACGACCCTTATATTCCCTGACCCTCACAGTCCACGACCCACACAATCTACGACCCTTATATTCCCTGACCCTCACAGTCCACGACTCACACATTCCTCGACCCTCACATTCCCTGACCCTCACATATCCCAGCTCACTCACTTTGCCTTTCATTATAAGTATTTATATGATTTTAAATTATAATTTTAAAATCATTGTTTAGAAACATGGATTTATTGATACTACAGTTACTACTGCATAAAATAGTTAATTCTTTTCATGCAATACACGATATAAAACATTAATAAGCTGGACATCCACAAGAGCTCGACAAAATTCGCATGTTATATGGCCTTCATTATTCGTAACATTCTGAAGCAACAATGTCTGGATCACGGCCTAATAGCAACCTTATTTCCTTTAAGAACAGTGTCTCTTTTTCTGCGAATAACACGACGGATTGATCCTGTTTTAATTATAGAGAGATAAGCAGGCTTGCTGAAAGCTCTGATGAGCGGCCCTGAGAGTGGGTCAGCGAGGCGTTGTCTTGGAGCTCGTCTGTATGGTTCCTTGACGCCATGAGTTGTGTTAATTGTAAAGAATTCTACGGTAGTTGGGTAAGTTCATGAAGTGAATTATAATTAAAATCATCTTCCACGTTGTGTGTTCTCGTTTCGCTGAACGGCATGGGACTCGGGTAGCAGTTTAATAATGGAGAATACAGCTCGTTCCTGAAGTCAAATTCTATTGTATTTGTCTATTCTCGTAACCTGCTTTCTGACACCGTGCTCGACAGTCATCATATTTCGGAAAATATAGAGTTGGTGTTTGATTTTATATTTTTCTCTTGATTGATTCCGTAGATGGAGAATGGTAATATATAATTACGATTATTATTACACACTGAAATTAAGACCCCGGATAAGAAAGGGATCGTTGATTAACAAAAAAACACAACCTATAGGAAAATAAACGCAGATTAAGACAGACAGGTAAAATTTTCAGCAAGCAGGAGTTCACCGAAAAAACGAAACTTGATTCGACTCGAGGACGAAGATTTTGACGAGAAAAAACTATGCTGGTTACAATCATTGAGGCAGAATAATAATTACGTTCCAGTTATGCATGAAGGGTTCTGAAAAATAGTTGGACTCGTTTTTGCTACCTTGTAGCCTTAAATCGGTGATTTTAGAACTACAATCAAACAATGCAATATGGTTTGCATAATTAGTTTTCCAATCTTAGATTGTGGCCTCCATTTCTAAATTTTGTTTTCATTGCGTGACTTTCAGATGCTTGCTGTATTGATCGTAAAAATTATGTGTTTAGGCTGTCCTCCTCAACACAAATTTTCTTCTTCCATTTACATGTGATTGGCATTAACCTGGTGCGTTAAGCATCCATTGAAAGCTTGAGTTGCATTAACTTCCAACGCTGTGTTTAGAAATTATTTACGAAGTGCCTGATCACAGGCCTTCACTTATTCTCCTTCACCAAGCACTTCACAAAATGCGTTCTGTAAACATTAAGAGTGAATTTATAGAACACGAAGTGACGTGACGCCCTCGTTATNATAAAGAGAATGAAGTGCTGGATAAAGAGAATGAAGTGCTGGATAAAGAGAATGAAGTGCTGGATAAAGAGAATGAAGTGCTGGGTAAAGAGAATGAAGTGCTGGGTAAAGAGAATGAAGTGCTGGGTAAAGAGAATGAAGTGCTGGGTAAAGAGAACAATGGACTGAAAGATGGGCTGAAATCTCTCCTAACGACAGGATTCAAGAGATCAACTAACTAGACTGGTGTATTGCTTATCCTGACCTCAGAATGGGTGGCAGCGGAAACAAAACTTTTAATCTGTAATGTAGCAAACAAAATTAGCTACAACTCCTAAATTGAAAAGAGGAGAGATCCAAACCTCCGCGTAAAAGAAAGATAGAACTAAGAAAAGTATGAAATTATGTGGATCGTATGAAATAATATTGAAAACAGAGTTGAACGTATACTCTATTATTATAGTCACACCAAATGGTAAGACAGGCAAGGTATTGCTACATAGGGCAATGCCAACTGAAATTAAACACATGATTATTAATATTAATGACATGAATTAGACCTGCGTTCTCCAGTTTACCCTCACATTCCACGACCCACACAATCTACGACCCTCATATTCCCTGCCCCTCACATTCCCTGACCCTCACATTCCACGGCCCTCATATCCCCTGACCCTCACATTCCCTGACCCTCACAGTCCACGACCCTCACAGTCCACGACCCTCATATTGCCCGACCCTCACATTCCCTAACCCTCACAGTCCACGACCCTCACATTGCCCGACTCTCACATTCCTTGACCCTCAAATTCTCTGACCCTCACATTCCACGACCCACACAATCTACGACCCTCATATTCAATGACCCTCACAGTTCACGACTCACACATTCCTAGACCCTCACATTCCCTGACCCTCACATATCCCAGCTCACTCACTTTGCCTTTCAATATAAGTATTCTTATGATTTTAAATTATAATTTTAAAATCATTGGTTAGAAACATGGATTTATTGATACTACAGTTACTACTGCATAAAATAGTTAATTCTTTTTATGCAATACACGATATAAAACTTTAATAAGGTGGACATCCACAAGAGCTCGACAAAATTCGCATGTTATGTGGCCTTCATTATTAGTAACATTCTGAAGCAACAATGTCTGGATCACGGCCTAATGGCAACCTTATTTCCTTTAAGATCAGTGTCTCTTTTTCTGCGAATAACACGACGGATTGATCCTGTTTTAATTATAGAGAGATAAGCAGGCTTGCTGAAAGCTCTGATGAGCGGCCCTGAGAGTGGGTCAGTGAGGCGTTGTCTTGGAGCTCGTCTGTATGGCTCCTTGACGCCATCAGTTGTGTTAATTGTAAAGAATTCTACGGTAGTTGTGTAAGTTCATGAAGTGAATTATAATTAAAATCATCTTCCACGTTGCGTGTTCTCGTTTCGCTGAATGGCATGGGACTCGGATAGCAGTTTAATAATGGAGAAAACAGCTCGTTCCTGAAGTCAAATTCTATTGTATTTGTAACCTGCTTCCTGACACCGTGCTCGACAGTCATCATATTTCTGAAAATATAGAGTTGATGTTTGATTTTATATTTTTCTCTTGATTGATTCCGTAGATGGAGAATGGTAAAATATAATTACGATTATTATTACACACTGAAATTGAGACCCCGGATAAGAAAGGGATCGTTGATTAACAAAAAAACACTACCTATAGGAAAATAAACGCAGATCAAGACAGAGACAGGTAAAATTGTCAGCAAACAGGAGTTCACCGAAAAAAACGAAACTTGATTCGACTCAAGGACGAAGATTTTGACGAGAAAAAACTATGCTGGTTACAATCATTGAGATATGTAGAATAATAATTACGTTCTAGTTTTGCATGAAGCGTTCTGAAAAAATAGTTGGACTCGTTTTTGCTACCTTGTAGCCTTAAATCGGTGTTTTTAGAATTACAATCAAACAATGCAATATGGTTTTCGTAATTAGTTTTCCAATCTTAGATTGTGGCCTCCATTTCTAAATTTTGTTTTCATTGCGTGACTTTCAGATGCTTGCTGTATTGATCGTAAAAATTATGTGTTTAGGCTGTCCTCCTCAACACAAATTTTCTTCTTCCAATTACATGTGATTGGCATTAACCTGGTGCGTTAAGCATCCATTGAAAGCTTGAGTTGCATTAACTTCCAACGCTGTGTTTAGAAATTATCTACGAAGTGCCTGATCACAGGCCTTCACTTATTCCCCTTCACCAAGCACTTCACAAAATGCGTTCTGTAAACATTAAGAGTGAATTTATAGAACACGAAGTGACGTGACGCCCTCGTTATCTGCTGTGATTAGGAAATTCAACCATGTGTCTTGATGGTCTTTAAGACCATAATATAAGACTACACATGTTTAATGCTCAACACAACTGCACTTTTATTGATCAAGTCCAATTGAATCCAATTAACTTACAATCAATGCTAGAGTCTGTGCAGTCGGTGAGTCATTAAATTGTAAGAAGCTTCATTAAAAAGTAGTAACAACACAACTCGAAAACACGTTTTTGCTATGAGAAACGAATTCATGCAATTTGCATTTCATGATACCTTTTGTATAGGGATACTTGACAGTTTGATTCGTTCCGTGAGAATGATTGAAGTTAGTTCTCAAGTTTTCAATCAACTTTAAGCTCAACAAAAGAATTAACTCTTCGGGGGCCACTTGAATGAATTCACAGGAGAATCAAACAGTAGTGTGGAGATAAAATCTCTCATGGCTCAAACACGGGTATAAGTCATGTTAAACTACGTAAACACAAGTGAGCTTCCACTATTCCTTAACTTCCTCGTAGTTAATGGCATAGATCAGGCTCTGAAACGCACATGCAAGTTATAGTGTCCATTACCTATGTTGTAGAGATACAATCATTACAACCTATGCATTCGCATTAATAAATTCAGCATATTCCACTATGAAGACAGAAGTGAGCCTAGGTACTCGTATGGTATATGTAAGACATGTGGTATTTGATTGCGTCGAGGTGAGGAGCCTGTTTGTGATAAGAGTAACCCAAATGATCACATGATCAAATACAATAGTGACTGGATGATCAAAATACCGCATTTTCGAACTTACCCTTTAAATAATAATATGCTCTATGTTTTGTTTGATTTACGTATTGTGCTTAGGAATTAGTATCTCTTGTGACTGTGAGTGCTACGTCCACTGGAACTTATAATTACATGTTCCAGTGTAAGAAAAAATAATTTATTTTTAACCTCTAAAGTTGACAAAAGATTTCACATCCTCAAATTTGCTCTATACTATATTCTTTAGACGCACTGCTCTTTTAATTTAAAAGCAATGGGTTACTAAAAGAGAACCTGCTATAAACAAAAATTAGGCTTGTGAAGAAATTATTCAATCTCTTCTTTTTCCATGTGAACTGTTGTCTGTTCTGAAATTTTCAAAATTTACTCCAGTGTACAGCATCATAACGTTAAAATGGATTGTAGGTTTCGTCAAAGTTAACTTGAAATGTGCAACTAAAAGAAAGATAGAGGGACCAAGTCTATCCAACAAGGAGTAAACCAATATAATATGGATGAGAATGTTGATAAAAATATCGTTATTACCTCATGTATATATAAATATTTTGAGGTGTATATGTTACAAAATAATTTAGTACCAAATAGAGATAAAAATATTTAGGAGAAAATATGACGATACACGTTGACTTAAAATTCAATAATTTCTGATTTAACACACATATATCTAACGACAACAATAATTTTCATTAAGTCTTTATCTAAAAAAATCAGTATTTTTTGAATTAAATTCCTTACGTTTGTCACCCACTCACAAATCAAATTTAAGATCAAAACACTTGTAATAGAAAAAACGTCATCTGATTAATGGAGTAGAAGAATTTAATTAACCGTTTTAGAATTATATTACTAATTTTGTTCGGGATTAAAACAAAAGATAAGAGCACAATAAAACTCGGTCTGCCAATTAGCACAGTGGTGCCCAGGCGAGCCTGCACGTACTTGTGAATCTCGGAGGCATTACTCAACTTTGCAGCATTACTATTAACAAAATCTGTTGCAAGCCGTGGATGCGTTTTAAGTGGTAAGCTTACAAAGAGAATAATAAGGTCATTATAAAAAGACGTAATCAGCATAAATGATAACTTACCCTCTATATATAAAAATAGTTATGATTTAGTTCAATTATCCGTATAATTCTTCATCAACTGTACTTGCACTCAATCTAGCTCGAAACTCGCTACAGCGATAGCTCAGCTCTGTAGTTTTCATGTATTTTGAAAATATAATAATACCAACTAAAAGAGGTAAAGATAATTGCACGATTACGTTTGCTTCATATTACCGTCCAGCAGTCAGAGCCATTTTATTACACAAGGAGGGCCAAAAGTAAGGTTACAGTCAACACTTAAACAGATAATGAAGTAGCTGAACCCTACTTTTGATCCCCGCTTTAGAGTGTTAAAATATCCAAGAAAATACTTTCTTCTCTTGTACTGTACGTATCAAGTTGAAGTTTAGGAAACTAAAACTAATGAGACTGCAAACTCAAAATAAAATTATATGGTAGTAGGAGCGTCATCAAAATAGTTTTGCCAAATAATGGTAAAAATATCGTAGGTGAAATTCTTCGTACGTTGTATTTAACAGTTGTCCAATGGAATCTAAAACGTAAAGTTAACCTTAGATTGAATCCGAATTTTAATAAAATTGCAATATTTTATTGAGGGTTCATAACGTTTTTCGGTCAATTAAGGAAATCACCAGGGTAAAATTAATTCAAAATGTTCATTAAGTTACTTTTCAATGGCTCTAAATTTCGGAGTCCCGGATTGCACAGCTTGCCCTATACGAAATAAAAAAAACATGAACACCTTGAAGAATTAAAAATGGAAAGTGAGAAGAAAGAAACAAAACCGAATGAGTTGCAGCAAGACACAAGTTGTAAGGTACGTGACCTCCCATGTAAGAGAGACGGAGAAGGCGAAAAAAATTCACATACGACGCATGGTAGTCTCGTGCAACAGCATTGCGGAATCCACCGTGAGCACTAATGGTCACCACTGAAGATCACCATTCCTCCAAATCATACTGAAGATGACAGGTGCAGTCAGTGTACCGTTCAGTGTACCTCAGAGTCTGTTCACTGTTGAATTGGTAGCAATCGATGCTTTTTCTGGCTGAACACAATAGCGTCAAGAAAGTCTTTACAATTCAACAGATTTATTACAAAAATAATTAACAAGATATCTTAATCAGATTTATTTTATTGTGCTTAATGGTTATCAAAATTTTTATCGCATTCTTTTGTGTGCTTCAACCATTCTGTTGATGAAAAAATCGAATATCCAGACTGAACGGAACTACGAAACTAAGTACAAAGAGACCCACCATCACGTTCGTCTATTGCAAAGCACTAGAAATCTATTGAGAAAGGAACAGTATTGGATAGAGGGATGAGGGGATGACCCAGAACATCTGAAGAACACATCGATGGTGTAAGACTGAATTGAAAGAACAAACAGCGTGAACATCTGGGGATCAGACCACCTCCTGTGACTAGGGAAGTTCAACGGGAGTCCAGAACTGAATGTGTGGTGTGGAATGATGAAGTGCAATAGCATCTTTGACAAGTTTTTATTAATGAAATGACGTGAAAAACTGCAATATCTATTTCTCATTTTACAATTATTTTTACATTCGTATTTTTACATTCGTTTTTGTAATAAATTTGTTCAATTGTAAAGAGACTTGATGGACGCCCTGAAAACCCATGGACCTGAACTAGTTATATTTACTGATTGTCCTAGAGATTTGAATAATGCGTTCATTTTCTCCCGACGGATTTTCTTGGTTTCAACGACTCTATCAAATGCTTGATAGTCCGACTATAAAAAAATAATAATAGAAAAACAGGAAAAAAGAAAAATGTGGGCTCCAGCTACAAGCATTCATTTTCAAAAATACATTGACGAGGATTTGAACTATCAACAAAACTTCTCGGGGAAAATGTGCTAAATTAACTCCATCAGTGAAAAATCGTGAAGCGATTGATGTAAAGCTACTAAGTGACACAACCTTCTGTCCAATCAACGTCTGGCTGGAGTGTACAACGGCTTAATGACTGACGTGGAAGAAACGCAACCATTATTGCTCCCACAGAGAAAATTAATGAATGACACTAGTGAATTCAGTTGCAAGCATTCAGAGTGTCGGCAGTTCATGGATATGACGCTGGCTTTCATGTCGGGGACTTCTATTTGTTAAGGAGGGACGTCCGGTACAGGCGGATATTTGAGTTCGATATGAAGTACGATGTTTGCGAAGTGCGAGTCACTCACCACTAGCGAGTAAATAATCGATTCCACACCTAACGATGACATTAAGAATAAGCAAATTGCAGCGACGGGCAGAGGCAACTCCTACTAGAAACGCGTGCACGATATGCTCTGTGTAAATTATCGGTATATTTTCATTCTGAATTGTAAAGAAATGCAATAGAAAAAGAAAACACGCAAAGCTTTATTCACGCAAATAGTTCAACTTATATCTTAAATATTTTCCCAACGACTGACCAGTTTAAACATAACTTTTATTAAACACTTTAGCTTATGATACAAAATATTCTGAAGTTCTAACTCTAACTCTTCATTACTATGTATTCTTTCCTCTCGCATGAAATTGTTTAAAGACAGAAAGAGGGGGCACTCTGTATGAGACATGTTAGGAGAATATAAAGAATTAGGTGTCAGTTCTCAACAAAATCCAATAACCTTATGCTAAGAGAACTTATGTGAAGCTAAAATGCATTTATTAAGCCCGTATAATTTTTCTGCAAGCAAGTCTATGAAGTTAAAACACTTGCAGTCGTCACACATGCACGGATCTTTTGAGTCAAGGCTGGTCACACACGAAGACAGATTATTGCTAATTATAACTAGCTCTTTTTGTGCTTTTTATGTTCACAGAAGAAACATTTATGGAAACCCCGATATCTTTTTCTCAGTGGCACATTACATTTTTCACAATACGTTCGATACATTGAAAATGCTTAAAAGTTCACGTCAGAAATATAAACTCAGACAGCGTTATCATACCATTTGTCAAGTAATACAGGTTCCGTATTCTTGTGGTTTTGTAGGACTGTCTTGTTAGTGGATACGAGGATCCGACACTCGTTGTATCCCCTAATGATCTACACGGCTCCTTCGTCCAGAAAATTTAGCATTAACTATGCAGGAGCTGCGTTCAGCGCTGGTGTGACGTGGCAATCATTTACGCGTCTGCAGAAAGTTGTAAATCGATGAAAACCAAGCATATGAAGTTACACCAGAAAAAAAGAAGAAGAATTTCAAGCAAATAATGCGGTGTCGCTTGTAATAAAATTCATCTGTATTTACCACCGTGACATTGACGGTTTGGCTGCTCGAGATAATTTTTTATTCAACAGTAATATTATTACTGCTTATTTCAACCCAGTTGAGTTTCATATAATATTCTTATGAAATTTTTTTATTAGGAGTACATCATACACTAATAGTTCTAAAATTAAGAGACTATAAGATACGGATTTATTTGAAATTTAGCTAACGTTGTCTCAAGACGACATTCAAACGCATTAATTATCATGCCTTCAATATTTTTCTTAAATAGTCAACTTATAGCCAGCTTTACGTGAGAACGCCAGCGTCCTTTACAATCAAGTTTTTAATGAATTATTTTAAGACGAATATTCACTGTAGTCTGGACATGTACACATGCCCTCATGCCTTGCACAGACCCAGCGCCTCCTGTAAATGAGAGACTTTTAAGTCGAGTGCAATATCAACGCACAATACTGGCGCAGACAAAACTGCTGGACAACCACAGGCACACCGCCTCTGCGTCAACAGATGTTGCATTACATGTACTTAGTGACATGTTCACATGCTACACGTGTTAACATGCTACATGTGTTAACATGCTACATGTGTTAACATGCTACATGTGTTAACATGCTACATGTGTTAACATGCTACATGTGTTGACATGCTACATAGGTTGACGTGCTACATATGTTGACATGCTACACATCAAGTTAACGTAGAGCATGTCAACTTGATGTGTATCATATCAATTTGACGTGGAGCACATCAAATTGTCTTTCAGCCAGGATGCGTTAAATAATTACTGCATAAGGCCCTACTGCACGCTGCACAACTGCTGCACAAGGCCCCACTGCGCGCTGCACAACTGCTGCACAAGGCCCCGCTGCACGCTGCACAGCGCAGAGACCACAGAGGCTCATTAACGAATGTCGTCTCGATTGAGTGCATCGGAAACCGTTCCGTGGCGCTGCTGGCAGCTGTGACTGCAACCCGTCACACACATAGTCCGCTGGCATGTTCTGAGTCTGCTGACACAAGTCGAGTCTGCTGACACAAGTCGAGTCTGCTGACACAAGTAGAGTCTGCTGACACAAGTAAAGTCTGCTGACACAAACAGACACTGGAAGGGATGATATCTAGTGGAAGAGC
>VCRD01005002.1:15518-30158 GCA_006783055.1 Trinorchestia longiramus
AGCGTAATTTGAGAGCAGTCCGAGCAATGGCATGGTCCTTGCATGGAAGTAGAATTGCTATCCAGCAGGAGAGACCGCAAATCTTAGGCGAATCGTTTTCTCTGGAGTAATTTTGCTCCGACAGCTGACACTCCACCATGGAACAAAATTATCTAGCAAGAAGTACTTTACTTGTGTGAAACTCAAAATTTCTTATTGGTTAGCCTAGACTCTATGAACGAGGGATCACAGCAGAATGGTTATGGTGCATAGTGTGTTTTCCCACAAATGCAACTTGTAATACGAGATGGTCAAGATTTGGCCAAAAGTTTGTTTTAAAAGCGATAGCATGAATCATGCAAAGATTTTATGACTAACTGCTCCCTATCTGACACATTTTGAAACTATTCTTCTTCCTGATGTACATGATAAAGAGTAGCTGCTTCAATTAAAAGCTCACTCTCGAATTAAGGATTCAAGAAAATTATTCCAACTTTGGTTTAATGAAGCAAACAGCTTTGCTTGCATACTGCGCTTGCAAAACAACTGCCTTGCATTTCTTCAACGTCAGCTTCCTATGTGGCGATTTAGAGTATTTTTACACTAAAAATAATTTTAGCAATAAAAACACTAACTCAAGAACATTTATTTTGACGAAACTCGTGTGTATGTCATTCCAAAAAATTATTGTGATTTATAGTGACTTGCATCAATGGTCATCAAAACTGTAATTTTACGACGACGCTAAAAAATTTATGGCTGTAAAAAGCTGTATACAGAAGGTGACCCAGAAAAGTTCAGGATCAAATATTTAATGGTTTATTACATGGTAATTGTAAATTTTCTTCCCTCAGGCATTCATTGCTATACGAAATGAGTTCCGATTGTAAGAAGGATCTGAAGAGTCATACGCATGCTAAACTTAAAAAGGAGCCACAGATTTCAATGGACGCTCTCAGCAACTTTCTTCTGGATGGCCATCGCAACTTCTTACCTCAAAACAACTTGTGCGAATTCTAGCACTCAGTATCATCATGGAGGTTCTAGTCTTGAATCATGAACTTCTGTAAATGGCTTCTACACAAATTAAAAAACTGACAACAATCAGAGATACAATAATGCACTTTTTCTTTTCAGCGGGAGTGATTATTTCGATTCAAATGAGTCATATGGGATCATCACAAGACTTGTGACAATATAAGTGTTCAAGTGGTCAATCATTGAAAGGTCTTCTCATAACGAATTTGAATAGGTAAATTTTAGCGGTTTTGCGCGGGTGATAAAAAAGCTATACCAGCAGTGAAACCATCGTGCGTGAACACTTTCACAGATCTGATTACAAAACTTGTTGCTAAATTTTACTTTGCTGGGCTATTGGTCATTCAATAGACCACTCGATTGACCAACACAACATGTCTACGTCGGAGACAAGTTACTTAGGTAACTATTATGTTGATGTTTACGCTGCGACAAGCAGAACTTAAATTTCGTAAGGAAAATATGGGCTGTAAATATTCACGGCTCGAGACTGCACATGTAACAATACACCGCCACTGCAGCACAGCTCCCGAGAGAATAATCCTTTACGTGCGCGGGAAAACAACGGAGTGAGAGGGAGCAACCGCGAAGAAGAAGCAGCAAAGATGGCTCGATTATCCTCATTGCGAGAGAAGACACGTACGCCCGCTCGTAATTCTTCCTTGAAGCGTCTGCGGCCATATAACAGTTTTACAAGCCAACTCTGGCGAGATGAAGACCCACACAAAGCGGGATTTGAGCGCTAAAATCTCGCGAGCAAAAGCAAGCTGTTGAGCTTCCTTGCAGCTCCCAGACTTGCTCGTCCGCTTCTAGGGCCAAGCTTTAGTGGTGGAATGCCAGAAGGGACGACTTCAGCAGATGATAGAGCAAGAAAAAAAGTAGCTCGTCGATTAATGAAGCTAATGTTGTACGAGTCACTTCACATCATTCGGAAATTTTTAACCATTTTATAAGTGATTTAATTGATTATCAATCGCATCGTTGCACTTCATTTGGAGACCTTAATTGAAAGTGAACATCATTAGCTAAAATTAATCGTATTTTTCGTAAATCAGGACCACTGTAAAATCACAAATAATCTCATGTTGTCCAACAATGCAAATTTTGAATTTCATGCTTGTAAAGTTCATAGAAGGGGAGGAGGCCTCATTCAGAAAATGATTACAATGATACTTCATCGTCTATTTACGCTAGTAAAATTTAAAAATTAGCGCATTTTCCAAATATACAGGAAGCAACAACATAACTTCCTCTTTTCAAAGGAAGTTCTTTTAACACATTCATTGCGGTATGATCCACCGGTGGGTCATTCGGGTTAGGTTCTGTAATTTTTCAAAGCTTTCTAGTGACTGTATGTACAAAGTAAAGATTTTCACCGGCTAGGCCACCACAATGAATGTGTTAAAGAAGAAGGAAGTTATGTTGCTCAACCCAGTATAATATACAGCAGTAGTTCCATTACTCCTACAAAATTCTAATCCCAACCTGAAGTTCTATTTGCAAGATGGTTGGACTAGCGCATGCATATTGTAAAAATGAGCCACGTTTTAGCAGTTTCCCCCCTCGGAAAATTTAAGAGTTCTGTCGCTCTTGTTCTGCATTATAAGTCATATATCAGACACCATGACCACATAAGTTACAGAGCAAAGATTTTTTTACTTGATTTGTTTTAAAACTAGAAATTCCGACATCAAATATTAATTTTGGATATCTCAGGCATATAAAAAAAGTGCTCTCAAAAACTGGTTGAATTTCAACTTCGCAGTGCAAATGGAACCGTCTGCTAACTCATGTTTTTCTCAACACAAACGTACAAGTTGCATCTTCAATTACAGAGTTTACAATTTTTCCTAATATCGTTGGACTCTAACTTCAAAACCTGGCACAAAATTAAAACTCAGAATGTATCCTCGGCTCCCTTACACTATAGTTTAACCTAACCTGTTTCCACCTATTCCATCTACCCGCCGTGTTGATGTTCAGCGTCAGCGTTTACCTCACAGCTTGTGTCAGTGATGCGTCTCTCCCTCGGTCGTGTCTCCCTCGCTCCTAAGTGATGCGCAAACAAGCGATTCCGATGAATTAGCCATTTTATATGATACAGACCTGAGGACATCAGACCCACGTACCGACCAGCGTCTGCCTCAGGAAAGAGGCTGTCGGTGCAACGTAGAGTGACGAAAAAAGATGCATATCCTTTTCATATTTCCAGAGGAAAAATCATTCAGTGGAATGTATGTAAATGACCGCAAATCTAGTATTAGAAAGTCAACGTTCAAAATGAAATTAGTGGTCAGTCCCTTGCGAACAGAAGCTAAGCGAAAATTTTAAATTTTATGTTTGGAAGGCAAATAAAATTCAAACGCTTTGCAAAACTGAAATACTATTCACAGTATTGAAACTAGGCAATACTTTAGGGATTTTCTTAGATTCAAGTTTACCAAAAATAATTGATAGCTCCTAAAAACACCACATCGACTTCACAGTTCCAGAAGCAACACTTCCGTTGAACTCGTGTCAATGATGAAAGTATTGAACAATATTTCAGATTTAACGAAAGTAGTAATACGTATATACCAAATTTCAAATTGAAATCATGACTACTGGTCCTAGTTTTTACCACCTTACATAAAATTACATCCTGTTTTCATTTTCTATCTCAAGCCATGAAATTAGTGCGTACGGCCTCAAATCTAATATAAAGCCTAACCCTGTTTTTAAGTTTAAGTCGTTCTGTTAAATGCACTAAATTGATGCAGTGTATGTTGAATATTAAGGAACTCCAAGAACTTGAAGCCACAGAACTGTCATAGCTAGTTTTGTCATAACCAAATCGCTTCCAAAAGTTGGTTTTTTACAATGTTTTTAAAAGAAGCTTTTTAAATTACTCACTGAAACTAGGAGAGTGAAAGCAAGAGAAAACAATGAAAATTTAATTTCACTCTGTTTCATACAATACCTTCCTCCTTTTACTGCATGAATTATTTTATGACAGAAAATATGAAAGTAGAATTCCTTTTTTTGCAAAGCGTACCGTTTGATAAAATAACATTGATAGTTTTATATGTAGAGTAAATGGGTACATACCATATATGGTAGAGCAAAGCTATCAGTGTGTTTTAAACAAAGTGGTGCCTCATGTGGCACAATATGTACGATATATAACGTTGTATCTTTAAAAAACGAACTACAAGTATTTTGATTGATTTTTATCGAGTTTAATTCCTACATATACGTATGCATTTTAATTAAAGGCATTTAATTAAGTAATTCCATCACAGTGCACGAAAAGAACTTTTATTCATTTATGTTTTCACGAATCGTCAATAATACGCAAATCAGACAAAATAATTTCTTTGAACTTAGGCAAGCAGCTGAATTTTGAAAAAATCTACACTATATAATATTACTACAATTAGATACACAATAAAAAGTACTACAATCTATAATTATTTGTTAAGGATGTTACAGAAGAAGCTTGTGATCGATCCGATTCCTGAACTTGAAATCGATTTTTCCGCAATTTCTTTATTAAACAATAATTTATAAATAGCTCTCTGGAATGTACTTCTTATAAACATAATCCCAAGTTGATTTTGTTCCACTTCCATACAATTTTACTTCTTTGATACAGGATATTTAGTCTGAAAGAAAAAACTAAGCGAAATACTTATTTCCTTTGATATCCTCTTATGAAACTATGATGTTTGAGAAAAATATATTAAGCTCCACAACGCACTAGCCAGTTCAACAGAATCTCCTATAGACAACGATTTTGAGTCAAATTATAAAAAGTACGAGTAATTTGTGTAGTTCACATTCAGTCTTAATTGACGACACTCATACAGTTACCCTCTTGATCAGAGGTAGTATTTGTCAGAGAATATTGTTTAATTTTCGTATAAATTTACGAGGCTCTACCACACGTAGGTGAGCTATTAATATGGGTTATTTAAATAGTAATTTATCGCTCTCTGGCATGGAAACGAATCGCTAAAATGACCAGCTCAACAGGCACTGCTTTGTTGAATACTTTAGAAAAATTAAATGTGTAAAAGTGTAAGTGGAAACGAAATAACCATGTGCAATGAAAACATAAAATAGAAAGTATGCATAAACATAATATTTGTTGAAAATTCACGTCGATGATGTCAACAGAAGATCTCAAGTTCATTTCAACTTATTGTACATAACACGACTTTGTACGTTGAAGCTGAGTTTATACTTCCGTAGATTTATTGCATTGGACTTTGAGAAACTACCTTACGGGAACAAAGTAGACCTGCAATTATTTTCTAGTTCATTTGATAATTATAATCGAATTCGTGGTATGGAAAATACGTCCAACATTTAATAACATTGACTGTCAATCATAAACCTCCATTTTATTATATTTATTTCCAAAACTCTGTTGTTAAATTTAATTTCAGAAGGCTTTATTTTAACCCCAGCATCTCTGCGATACTGTGCACGGATGATTTGCTGACCGATAAACCTTTTCGTAAGCAAACCTAATTATCAATATCTTCAGAGCTCGATGTCGATTTACATCGCTTGTTTTCTCCAAAATACCCAAGTGAAAGCTATAAAAGGAAATGAAAATTATCGCAACCTCAAACGATTGTGAGAATATTTCGAATCGCAACCAAACTAGCTGCGTTACATGAATGTCACAAATGTGCTGAAAATCTTTAATGATATCCGTGCATGAGCTACAAAATTAAAAAGTACGTTTGTAGAGTGAATGAATTTCAGAAACACGAGTAGGAACGATGAAAAATCCTAAAAATAGGAACTCTTAATTGAAAATTCCTAAATACAGGAAATCTTCTTTTCCCTAACGAATATTTGGAAGCAGCGTGAAGCTACAACCCTTCACCGCCTGCCAAGCACCCAACGCCCGCATGTATCTCAGCCTGCGTGTTAATTGAACCGATAGATGCAAACTGCTCCCAGAAATAAACCAAGCGCCCGCCGCACTGTCCAGCTTCCACTGCGTCTCTTCGTTAACGCTAGCTGGAGTTTGCTACCCAAAACCACCCAGAGCACCTGAACTGCCATGCTTTTTGCCCCTACATCGTTAGTTATTTCCTACAAATCGTGGATGGATGTTCGGTATTATATTTTCATTTGATTGCACTGAACATTATAAACTGAGGAATTAGTGTGAATTTTTTTCTATTACAGTAATGAAATAATGTTCACACGAAATCAAAGAACTTCTTTGTTTTGAGAACAAAAAAATTTTGTTCGCATTATTTAGGCGAGTTTTACCAAATCTATTCACAAATTACTCACTGAAATTCTTCCATAATTATTAGAATATTAGTCACCATGAGTTTTTTGAACACATTTTGATATTTTAAAATACGCATTGAATATGTAATTGAAAGTGACTCAGTATTGTGTTTTCATAATTTGCTTGGCCCTTGCCAATGTATGTAGCATTTTTGCAAACGTGATACTTTCTGCTTAATTCTTGCACCCAGAATTATTGTCGAGCAGATTTATAATACTCTTTCCTCTTCTTCCACCACTGTACACGTTATAAGGAAAAGATTCTTTCTTCTTTTAGCGGTTTTTGTTGCTAACACACAGAATCAAGAACCCACTAGCCAACCTGACTTTGTGAGAGCTGTCATACTAGCACGTTAAATGATTTGTATTTTAGTTTTTATTAATTCACACTGCTATGCCTTCACTATATTGAGTTTCAGTTCTATAGGTTGCGAACTAATCTAATACCATAACATCGAGTTCTGAAGTTAGGCTTCCCAATTTATTGTATGTACAATGCTAAAACTTCAATTCAAATCCGTTAAAAGCTGAATTTGCATGTTTTTGTTATTTATTTATTGTCTAGAGTGTATCTACCTCCACATTGTTTAAAATAAATTATTATTGAAAAAAATCATATCTTCTCTGTGAAGTACTAGAGATTATATTTTACTTTTAATAGTCCAAAAAACAATAAAAGCATTGGCCAGTTCTACTATGACTTGACACACAAGTAGAAACTAAAAAATGTGAAGCAAAATTCCAACCAAACACTAACGAGAAATAGGGGAATTTTGTTTCTCGTTGTTGCCGTTTGAATTGTGTTATTCGTTTTTGCTTTTCGTTGGAACGAAACAAAATTTCAAGTAAGGGGAAACAAGAGAAAAAAATTCTCTAGTTGCTTATGCTTTTTTCATTCCTTCCGAACAGCATACAGAAAATTCTGGAGAAACAAGCAGGGCAAAGATATATTGTTATGAAGAGAAGCTCGTGGAATGCAGAGGCGGTGATTAAGTGCAGCTTCACTACTTCAGAAATCAATTTGAATGAACTGCAGGGGGTCACAAGGCTGAACTGCTCCCGATGTAGAGTCAAGGCTTTTGCTCTTGATTCATACAATAAGGCTCACCAGGTCAACTCATCAAAAATGAGTTGGAGAATAAAAGAGCGGGGAAAAAATCCGTGTGATCTTTAGATAAACTTGAACTTTATAAAATGGGTTTTGAAATAGCAGTCGTGTTTTAGTTCAGAAATTCCGCGTCATGTCATATGAACGGGGCAGGCGAAAGCAGTCGTTCAGAACGAAATAAAGCTCCGGCAAAGCATCGACTTAAGCGCTCTAAAAAAATACATGTGATTGCCTTTTACACTTCACCGTATGAGAGAACATAATTGATTTGCGGACTTCGAATGAGATTTATCGGCCAAGAACGGTGCATTAAAACTATGGAAAGTGATCATTTTTCATTAAACGATTTTTGCAATGTAGTTATATATGAATAGCTCCCAGAAACAGAAGCTGATAAAAGAATGTAGTCTTTTATATTTCTTTGGTACTTCTCAAAAACTGGTTAAATTTTAATATTACCCATCTCTAAATATATTATGAGTGCGTGATCTTATGTAGTATACAAAAAACATCATTTAAAAGTGGATTATCTCCGAAAATTGAAGTTCAATGTAGTTCTACCTTAAGACTAAGAATAAAGTCGATAAAAATGAAATTTATGTTTATTTCTTGCCAAAAGCCCCTTGCCTAGTAAAATCGGTTAGAAGTACGCTCAAAATAATGTTTCCTAGCACCAAGATCATTTTTTATTTGTAATCGCATAATAGAGGGCAACACCGCTGAAATAAACTCTCAAAATATTTTTGATGAGAGTTTTGCAGGAAGATCACGGATCAGGAATGCAGCGTAAGCATCTCATCAAACGGCTCGCAGTTTTACGAGTCGGCTTCTAATCTAAGCATTACAGGAGCGTTGCAGAGTTCGGCTCTTCCACAAAGATTGCGGGCCGTAAACTGATTGCGGAATAAAGTGGTTTTATGTACACTATGAAGGATCATTAATAGACTATAAAGTTAAATATACGTTTAAGGAACGCGGATGAATAACTTTGATCTTGTTTTTGAAAATACATTCCGGTCTGTGGCTACGTAGAAGATTATGAACAACGAAACGAAGATGGCAGCGAGGCCCAAGCGAGACCTAGGTTTGCGCGGGCTCTGTTGTGCATTAGGATTAATACTCGTACTTGTCAACATTTATGACTAGGCACAGCTTACGAGATGTGAGCTGTTGTTTACTTAAGTTGTTATTTTACAATTTCCAGTTCCTTCACATCCCAGGCAATGAAAACTATGTAAATTATAATTACAATTACACGCTGTAAATTCTTCCCTAACCGTCTATTTTTCCGTGATTCAACTTTCCTAGATTAGTTATACAACAAGTCACGCACCATTCAGTCTCCTTTCCTCTCATGCCGTGCAATTGACTAAAATATAGCCCTAACGAGCTATATCGCTTTTAAATCATGTTCATCAATCTGCGTAACTCCACTCTTCGGCAACATGAAAAACCCTCTGTACAATTATTCGCCATTGTAGCGCCCTCTTTCCTGTGTCATTTTTTGCTGATTACAAAACACTTGATGACCATACAACTCAGCCCTTCTCTGACTCTCCGCTTGTTGTCTTCATCATTTTCTCTCACATGTATTTGCATAGCCTCATGTTTGGCAAGATCCAAGATCGTTGTTCCAAATCTTACACTACGCAACAACTAAATTTTCTTGTATTTTCTTTAGTAAGGAACGCAGTACATTACTTGTATACCCATTTACTTATGAGTGATGTCAGATCAAATGCAACGTACGAGTGAAATACAGGTAATTGTTTTTTTCTAAAAATGCAGTATCATATATCTCATTTCTACAATACTATATGCTAGAAGCGACAGAGATGGTCGCTGCATCATTTAGAAAACGAGTATCTTGCAAATCCAGAGATGGATGACCCTGCTTTCTACTTGAAGCGACAAATACTGCTAAAAGCATGCACCCAAACGTTCTAATTACTAACAATTTCGCGAAGCCAAGTCTGTCTCCGGGCATGGGACATGGCAAACCTCGCTCGATTGTCTCACCAGTCTAGTCTCGCACCATTGCCTCCAGAGATCGAGTGCAGATAGACATCGTTTAGTTACCTGTTTTGGGGCGAGCAATCGATAGGCATGACACAATCTGGTGCCAAGGTAATTCTCTCCAAACAATCCCCAATAGAAGAGCCGACGTAGCAGGGGGAGAGGGGAGCAGTGACAGCAACTGGAGAAGCGTTAGTGGCAGCAGATTCAAGCAGCTCTGCCAGCAACACGACGTGGTTTTCAGTATCAGTAAAAGCAACGGGAATAGCTTCAGTACAAGCGTGCAAGAGTATTACCCCAGCTGTACCAACAGCAGCATTTAGTTTTTGAAAAGAATATTTCCGAATGCGTGAATGTAACAGACGATCTAAAATACGGAGACATCTATATGGGCATAAATAATATGAATTTACCTACCAGACTCTTTAATTTGAGTTAATTTCTTGTAGATGGTAACAAAGTTGAAGTTAAACAAGTGTTTGTTATCTCAGAATATTCAAACTCGCATTGCAGAAACTCATTAATATGCCTTTCCGTACTCAGAGAGACAATTAGGAGGCACACCTAGGACTTTCACAGGTGTATTGGGTTCGCCAAAAAGTTCGGTCGTTTTTTAAATGACATCTTTCCGGCTGTCTAGAATGCATTTTATGTTCTTATCCTTTGAATACTGTATTCGGTTTAGCGAACATGTTGACGCTAGTGAGTAATAACACACTAACACAGAACTAACATTGACTGACAGAAGCAAATCTTGTGCATAGAGTTTCCATTTGTGATTCGTTGCTGGAACAGGAAAGTAATGGCTCATTTTTCAAACGCATTGTTACTGGAGATGAGAAGTGGATCGTGCACAGTAATGTTACGCGCAAAAGATCTTGGAAAACGGCAAATGATCCACCACAAAGAACACCCAAAGCGGGCCTCCATCCAAAAAAGTGATGTTATCGGTATGGTCGGATTGGAAAGGTGTCATCGTTTTTGAACTTCTTTCTGCTAACAGAACCATCAATTCAACGGCTTACTGCAAACAACTGGATAAATTAAGCAGGGCTCTCCATCAGAAGCGACCGGAGCTAGTCAATCGTACAGGCGTTGTTTTTCACCATGACAACGCGCGGCCACATACTGCTTTGGCTACTCGGCAAAAGTTGCTGCAGCTTGGGTGGGAATTTTTACCTCACTCCCATATTCTCCAGATTTGGCACCCTCTGATTTCCATCTCGTTTCGTTCACTGCAGAATTCATTGAATGGGAAGCAGTTTGATTCTGATGAAGATGTTAAAAATTTCTTGAACATCTTCTTCACCAATAAAGAGCCCGCATTTTTTGAACAGGATTAAAAACTTACCAAACAGATGGCAAATGGTAGTAGATGCACATGGAAACTATTTTATTGACTAAATAAATGTTTCTAAATATTAATTCGGTTTAACTTCCTCTTTAAAAAAACGAATGAACTTCTTGGCCAACCCAATATATCGTCAGTGAAATGAGTTTTAGGAAACATTGTTTTCTAGTATTTCTCATATTCGAAATACATCGTTCCAAATATTTTTGGGGACAGATGATGCAAAGACATCACCAGCTTGGTCGACTGGTGAGCGAATCTGCTTGCGAATGGAAAGACCCGGGTTCGAATCCCGCTGCCGACATGGTTGACGCGGTTAGAAATACGGCATGGGACTTGGGTAAAACAACCGAATAATTATCGAAGTAATTATCCGTCCCAAGAATGGGCCAGAAGGTTCGTTCCTATAGCCTCATTCTATTCTATTCTATTCTATTCTAAACTCAGCGTATCAAAAATTTGCAGGTTCACTTCGCAGCGTCGCGGTCGAAGTTCGTACACTGATTCAGCTCTGGTCGTACGGATTGGGAGGAAAAGTATTTGAAATATTTACAGAATTCATATTCCAACAAAAATATGTTACATGATGTAAGTACTTAATAAGCAATTTAAGAACGTTTATTATCTACCCGTGATTCGTAAATGCAAATGCTATTAAACACATAAGAACATGAGTGAGGTTATTTTATAACAAACAAAAGGTATCTTGGACCTGTAGAATAGAATGAGGCTATAGGAACGAACCTTCGGGCCCATTCTTGGGTCGGATAATTACTTCGATAATTATTCGGTTATTTTCCCAAGTCCCATGCCGTATTTCTAGCGGCGTCAACCATGTCGGCAGCTGGATTCGAACCCGGGTCTTTCCGCTCGCAAGCAGATTCGCTCACCAGTCGACCAAGCTGGTGATAGTCGACCAAGCTGGTGATAGTCGACCAAGCTGGTGATTGTAATTNTGCAGCGGAACAACAAAGCCTTGTGCAACCTAGGCCGGCATCTTGCATTCTGTGTGAAGTGATAGTTACTGCTTTGATTTAACGAGGCTTGAACTGTAGTCTCTCTGTACTCTCACCGTACGAAGCTGCACCGTCTCTCCATGTCCACGTCTGTTTGACTCAGCGTCTCGTGATCGAGGTGGTAGTTGCAGAGTAACGGAGTGGGTACGATTAGCAGTGGAGTCTGTACGAGGAGTAACGGCGTAGGGACGAGGAGTAGCGGACTAGGTACGAGGAGTAACGGACTAGGTACGAGGAGTAACGGACTAGGTACGAGGAGTAACGGACTAGGTACGAGGAGTAACGGACTAGGTACGAGGAGTAACGGACTAGGTACGAGGAGTAACGGACTAGGTACGAGGAGTAACGGACTAGGTACGAGGAGTAACAGAGTCGGTATGAAAAGTAACGGTCTATACGAGGAGTGACAGAGTCGGTATGAATAGTAACGGAGTCGGTATTAGGAGTAACGGAGTCGGTATTAGGAGTAACGGAGTGGGTATGAGGAGTAACAGAGTGGGATGAGATGTATTAGGAGTAACAGAGTGGGTATGAGGAGTAACGGAGTGAGTATGAGGAGTAACGGAGTCGGTACGACTAGTAATGGACTCTGACGTCAAGTTTTCTCAGATTTTCCTCTTCAACTCTGTATTCTAGCTAGAGTTCAAAAATGAATTAGAGAGAGATTGCACTCGGGCGTGCGTTCGTCCCGAGTACAGAGTTAATTCGTAACTTGAAGATTTTAAAATAATTCAATAATGGGAACAAAAATTGAATCACACAAACGAATGGAAAGGTTTGTTGTGCTGTAGTAAGTGAAGCAATAAAGTGATTTTTACAAGCAATGTTCCCGTATTTTCAAGATTGTGCCCATGGATCACCGTAGCTGACGGTTGCCTAAAATACAATGCATTTCATATTGACAAAGTGCTACTCTTTACTTAAAATTTAATAGACTTATCTTGCCTACACGCGAGTTCAGATTCGGAAGGAACTCTCCTCGTGCTGAATTCTGCTTTTCTTGCGAATATTACGTTCCATTTCTTGGAAGGTCGTCAATCTTTCTTCACTACGATTCTAGCATTTTGTCCAATTTCATCACATCTACTCCCCTTGCTGAGCTCCGTTCATGGTTTCTGGAATTCTTATTTCCTGTGTCTTCACTTGTACGATCAGATTCTTCCCTCACTTCTTCTCTGTCGTGTTGCACCTCTCAGCTCTGTGCTAGCGCCGTGTATGCCTCCAGCTACTCCGCCCTGCCTGCAATGGTCCCGTGAGAACGAAAGAATTGTCGGCCAGGCAAGAATGTCGTTACGAGCCTCGATGTGGGTGCGATAAGGTCGTTGTAATTCAGTTTGTCACTTGTCGATACGGCGATACCGAACCTCTTCCTCCAATCGCAAACAAACCTTTGAATGCAAACGCCTGCGAATAGATCCGTCTAGAAATGGATGGCATCTGTTCAGAAATAATGATTGCGTGAGACTTGGGTTAAGGGGAGTTCCTATAGCTGGTATCGAGGGAACTTCTTCTGGTATTGATGGTAGTGAGGGTATCAAGAGGGTCTTTGGATTTAAGTTGATGGATTATATTTTTCCAACTAATACTGCCAACATCTCAGCTGTAACTCAGTATGTTGGGGCCCTTAAATATGGTCCAAGCTCCCTTCTGGAAATTGTTTGATAAAATAGGCGTGAGATTTTACCACCACTGCTGAGCGATTTGCGTAACGAAAGTTGAAGGGATTGAAGTTTACCAAATCCGTCAAACTCGTCTAAACTCGTCTACAAGTTGAAAATCCGCCCTGTGTTATAACGAGATTACAGTATCTTCATACATTCGTGTGCCTTTCCCAAATTTCTGTGCATTTTTTATAGTACAAGTTGAGAGAAGTAACACTCAACATTGACTGAAGTGGTTCCCGACAAGCTAGAGTAAAGATTGATTGTTAACCTCCCCGAGTACCGCAGTTGAAATAGTTCCTACGTTAAAATTTGACTTAACACTTCTAATTACAGGTCCAAGATACCTTTTGTTTGTTATAAAAGAACCTTACTCGTGTTCTTATGTGTTTAATAGCATTTGCATTTACGAATCACGGGTAGATGATAAACGTTCTTAAATTGCTTATTAAGTACTTACATCATGTAACATATTTTTGCTGGAATATGAATTTCGTAAATATTTTCTAATACTTTCCCTCCCAATCCGTACGACCAGAGCTGAATCAGTGTACGAACTTCGACCGCGACGCTGTCAAGTGAAGCTGCAAATTTTTGCGTACGCTGAGTTTAGTGTGTGCATCTTCTGTCCCTAAAAATATTTGGAACGATGCATTTGGAATATGTGAAATACAGGAAAACAATATTTCCTAAAACTCATTTCACTGACGATATATTTGGTTGGCCAAGAAGTTCATTCGTTTTTTTAAAGAGGAAGTTAAAACCGAATTAATATTTAGAAACATTTATTTAATCAATAAAATAGTTTCCATGTGCATCTACTACCATTTGCCCTCTGTTTGGTATGTTTTTAATCCCCTGATCCAAAAATGCGGGCTCTTTATTGGTGAAGAAGATGTTCAATAAATTTTTAACATCTCCATCAGAATCAAACTGCTTCCCATTCAATAAATTTTGAGGTGAACGAAACAGATGGAAATCAGAGGGTGCCAAATCTGGAGAATATGGGGGTGAGGTAGAAATTCCCACCCAAGCTGCAGCAACTTTGGCCGAGTAGCCAAAGCAGTATGTGGCCGTGCGTTGTCATGGTGAAAAACAACGCCTTTACGATTGACTAGCTCCGGTCGCTTCTGATGGAGAGCCATGCTTAATTTATCCAGTTGTTTGCAGTAA
>VCRD01005003.1:7284-28774 GCA_006783055.1 Trinorchestia longiramus
AGCAGAGCTAGACATGGGATCGAGCAGAGCTAGACATGGGATTGAGCAGAGCTAGACATGGGATCGAGCAGAGCTAGACATGGGATCGCTATCACATGATAAGGCAGATACTTGAGATACACTACAGTGCAGTTAACAAAAAACTGTTTACGAAAAGAAAATTTTCTGATAGACAGAAGTGTTGATATTCTAGTGACTGTATCAAGCGCATAAAATAAAATTACTCTATGTAATTAATAGCCAGCTGACTAGCAAACATCAGTATAACATTCCCTTACATGTATACTGTTTTTAATGTGTTTACTAACTACCTCAATTTACATGTAGCCTTAATTTGCATGTACACATAGTTTATCTGTAAGCATAATTTACTTGTATTAATATGTACGCATAATTGACTTGTATTAACACGAACCCATAATTTATTGTATTAAAATGTACGCATAATTTATTGTATTAACACGTACGCATAATTTACTTTAATTACACACGTGTACTGACTCCGAAGGTCGCAATTAAGAAACACTTAGCAAAATCATGCTCCTACATATTTTCATCACCAGCTTGGTCGACTGGTGAGCGAATCTGCTTGCGAGCGGAAAGACCCGGGTTCGAATCCCGCTGCCGACATGGTTGACGCGGCTAGAATTACGGCATGGGACATGGGTAAACAACAGAATAATTATCGAAGTAATTATCCGACCCAATAATGGGCCGGAAGGTTCGTTCCTATAGCCTCATTCTATTCTATTCTATTCTACAATCAACTTCAGCATTGACGAGTGTCATTATTCCGAAATGTTTACCATTCAAAAAGCTCCTTTACGCTGCTATTTCTTTTTACTTCTTTTTAACTTCTTTTACTTACTTCTTCTAAGTAGACGTGCAGAATTGAACAGTTCTACGATGTCATTTGATGCAATGCTGGAGCTTGCAGCTTTACTGTGGCAGCATCATGCGAGGATGTATTAAAAATTCCATCAGTTTTGTGCTGATAGAACACACAGTACAGCACCACACAAACAAACAACAAACAAAAAGTATATTTTCAATAGAGATGGTACATAAGAAATGTAACAGCATTGGTTTTTAAAAGTGCCTTACTATAAAATCCTTAAGTGGTAGGTATTCTATGCATAGTATATGATATAACATCGGTATCTACGTGTATACGTAAACATTCACATCACGCAATGAACGTTATATGTATGAATATATACATGGTGCAGCAAATGACACAGTGCAGTTTCACACAGTGTACTGTGTAGATTAATAAATAGGGCACAAGTTTCACCATACAACTATTCTAGTTTATAGATTTCAGTAGTTCTGAAATGCTTATTTGATGGGACAAAAAATAGTAAAATGGTTTTCAGCTTTGAAACTTGTTCTCTTGCGCTGTGAAGTTGAGCAGAAAAATGACGTTTCCTCCTGAAAATACAGGGTGTCTCAAAAAAATGTACTCACCCTTTAACCGTTGTTAACATGCTGTCTTCTTTGTGTTCAAGGTGTGAGGTTCGAACCTTTGCGAACATGATTCTTTAATCACATTTAATCATGTTCGCAAAGGTTCGAACCTCACACCTGCAACACAAAGAAGACAGCATGTTAGCAACGGTTAAAGGGTGAGTACATTTTTTTGAGATACCCTGTATTATGAAAATGTGCAGTGGGGTCGTGAAAATAGCTCTAATGAGCTACTTTCTTCTCATTAGGGACCACATTAACGTACACCGTCCAGAAAATACACCCGATGTAATCACATGCCTTGAGATCCGTCAGACAACGTGAAACTTAACACGTTGCCTCCGATTGCCTGATTGGTGTAAATCTTCACTTTGTACGCATAGTCACTAGAAGGATCTGAAAAAATTACAGAACCTAACCTAAGTGGTACACATACGTACCACTTCGGAGTCAACGTGTTAACGAACACCAGGCGTGTCACGCACAGGCACACAGGCAAGTGAAGTTCAAGTAATCTCGAACATTAGGCGTATAACATTATTTGGATTTCGTGTGGAAAGCAATTTTTTCTTTTCCAACTCGTCATTCTCTTGTCCTTCTCCCAGCACACAAAAATTATACAAGTAATTTTACGATTTTTTTACTATAATGTTTTTAGAAGAATATAATATTCAAATTTTCTGAAACCGGAAAATAATCAATTTTTAACTGTAATGAACTTTTGATTCAGGCTTTGTAATGATTTTTCATTTACAGAACAAAACAAAATTCAGTCCCTTTAGCTGAAAATAGTAATTGATATATAATGAAAAATCTGAAAAATGAATTTCTTACCCAGCCAAAATTTTTATTATATAATCTTTTGTACGGATCGTGTATACCTGGAAGCACAATGTGCAACATAATTATAATCACATCTACAACTTCTCACTGGCACAACTGTTCATTCTTTGAAAAATATTTATAAAGTAAATGAATTCTGAGAAGCGTTGGATCAATTCTAGCTAATTAATTAAAATCTGAAACGCAGTATTTATTATTACTAGATCCACACGTGAAAAGTCACGGTTTTTACTAAATTTTTCATTTTAATTTGCCAGTGGACGCGGGCTTTGCGAAAGTTTCCCCATTGATGGATGTGCCTTTGGTATCCACAATACAATGCGCACAATACATGTATACCCTACGAAATTTCCTCTTATCTAAATCCGTAAGAGCATCTATTATACTTGTACAGGGTGGCACATAAGTAAGGTACCTTTTTAAAACTATTTTCAAAAAAATCACAATTTCGAAAACAATAACTCACTTTCCAAAATCTTTGGCCTTATACTAAGTGGTAGCCAGGTTACTGGTCAAACTAATTTAAAAAATTTCTTTTCGTATTATCAATTAAAAATATCAAAACAACGTGATGAATTTGAACAGAAAAAGGTCCAAAGAAAATTTCTATTTGTAAAAATAAACCGATTGTGTATTCTGGATACCATAATGCAAGTGAAAGGGAATTAAATTGCCACAGAAAAATAATGCAATAGAATGATTTCTTGTATTTCTTAAGCTTTATCCTTGTTGCTACCAAAGCTATCGATTAGAAGAGTGTGACACACGGACAGACGGACGCGGTTCTTATTATAGTATAGATTTAACTAATCAAATAATCAATTATGGGCTTTTGATTGCATGGACAACAGTGAGATGAACATCACTGTACAGGATGATTAAAAACAAAGATTACTGAAATTTTTATTGTTATTAGCTAGTATCTGAAATATCAACTGCATGCACAAAATCCCACTATATTATAATACCCAACTTGTTCCTTGCTTCCTTGCTTGCTTACTTGCTTGGTCCGTCTCTCTGTCGTACGCTCTTAAGGATTTATATAGGAGGAAATTCGTCCACGAATAACAAGATGGGATTCCATGAAACTTCATTCCTAAATTACGAAGGCAAATATAGTTTCTGGAATATATATTCGAAAGTCAAAATACTGTATTAGAGCTTTTGATCCTGTCGTACATAAGCTATTTCGCATATTTTTTCAGCTGAATTTCTTCGTAGCTGTTGAAACTTTGCGCGGAGTAGAGGCCAAATATTCGGAGTACAGGCTTCTGGTTTAATAATACACAGTTTGTTGCTTGCTTGCTTTCTTGCTTGGTCCGTCTCTCTGTCACGCTTTTAAGGATTTAAATAGGAGGAAATTCGGTAGGGTATACATGTATTGTAAGCATTGTATTGTGCATACTAAAGACATATTCTTCAGTGTGGAAACTCCTTCACAAAGCCCGCGTCCACAGGCAAATAAAATGAAATAATTCAGTAAAATCACGTGAATTTTGACGTCTGGGTCTACTAGTACATAGAGGTTATGTTTGTTATTGTATACATGAATCAAACTCGTTCATCACGAGTGAGTCACAACAGCACGAGAAAATCGGTATTCCAGATACCAATAAAGAAACCCAGCAATAAAATTCCAGTTACCTTTTTTTATGTCACTCTATACTCCGGTCAGTCGCTTCTGTTCTGCAAACTTAGGTTCATCTTATTGTTGTCTTATTCTGTCTGATCTTGTTCCTGAGATAAAATGTACATGTTTAGGATTGTGAGTTAGCATGGCACCGAGAAATTAGCGCTTCAATTTATTTGGTTTTGCTTTATGTTACGAGGCTATTTTAGTAAATAACACTAGTGTAAGTATTTGTCAGGTGCAATCAACGCAATATTCTAGCACGCATTGAAGCGCGCACCCCGACGACTATGAGGCTCATAAAGCTCCTGAACTGTTATTTACATTATACGTTGACGAGTTATCATCAAAAGTAAGTCGCCCATTGAGTAGCATCGTCACAGTTGGGACGTAAGACAGGAAGAGGAGTGGCAAAGTCAGAGCCTACAAATCAAAAGTAGACGCCGGCATGTCTTTCTTGAAATATTGCTGTTATTTGTGGTACTAAGCTCGTCTTCATGATGCGTTTTAATTTCGTTTTACTTGCGTTCTGAGCCCTGGACGCTGGTGCGATATAAGCCTCGTCTTCATGATGCGTTTTACTCTCGTTCTGGGCCCTGGACGCTGGTGCTGCTACTCGCCTGCATGATGCGTTTTACTATCGTTTTACTTGTGTTCTGAGCCCTGGACGCTGGTGCTGTTACTCGCCTTCATGATGCGTTTTTCTCTCGTTTTACTTACGTTCTCAGCCCTGGACGCTGATGCGGTATGAGCCTCGTCTTCATGATGCGTTTTACTTGCGTTCTGGGCCCTGGACGCTGGTGCTGCTACTCGCCTGCATGATGCGTTTTACTCTCGTTCTACTTGCGTTCTGGGCCCTGGACGCTGGTGCTGCTACTCGCCTGCATGATGCGTTTTACTCTCGTTTTACTTGCGTTCTGGGCCCTGGAGACTGGTGCTGCTACTCGCCTGCATGATGCGTTTTACTCTCGTTCTACTTGCGTTCTGGGGCCTGGACACTGCGCTCCCGGTGCTCATGAAGTTGTTGCTGCTGCTGCTTTCAATTATTCAGCGCGCGCCCCATCGCTCTGGGTCAGTCAAAGCTGGATCGATGAGCTGCCGCCGCTGGATGGTACATCACTCAACTTTTATTCTTCTGATTGTGTTGCTAGTGCTTCTTGTGCTGTTGCCCTCACATCTGCACAAATAGGTACTTTCTTTTACAGGGAATGAATCTGACGTGAAATAAGTACTAAATGATCTGACACATTTGTAGGTTTATGAAAGCTAAATAGAGCAAAAAAATATCGTTTTGTTTTCGAAATGTACATATAATGTCATTTTGTTCTTCGATCTTTACACTTTCTCTACGCACTTTTTGTTCTTTACTTTTTTCGCTGATATCATACCTACTAATAAGATCATTTTGCCATACGATGTAAATGCTTCTGTAGTTTGTATTCTTCTATCACTATTTTATAGACTGTATTATGGTGACATAAAACTGCATATCATAGTCTTAGGGTTCATATATTTCGTAAAATATATTGAGATGTATACATTTGCTGCAGAAAGATCTTCAGTCGTGGCATTAAAAAAATTATTGCTGCGGTGAGGCCATAGCCTTTCTTTCTCCTGGCCTTTGATGAACCGCAGATGAATTTACGACTAAAAAATAACAAAAAAATAAAATATATGGTATAATGGTATATACTATACTAGACATTTGGATATATTCGAAATACATTAAATTATATTCTTTTCTATACAAAGTTCTGTGACTGTCGAGTAAACGGAATTAATTCAAAAAGAGAATTGATAGTTTTCTTCTGTTGCAGAATGCCTCTCATGAAAGGCTCAATTCCTAGCATAGAGACGAAAATTCATAAAACAAAACACGTCATTATCTTTATGAATCACAATACTACCTAAAAAATTCGAACTCGATTAACGATTTAGTTACTAATAAAAAATACAAGCGTGTTTTTGCGGGAAAATGTGCTAGACATTTTAAATGGTAGTAGGTCTTCCTTGTAATCAATGCCTCTTACATGATCCAGCCATGATGGAGCATGATTTGACTTGAGTCTGATTGAAACTTAATTGAGGGATCCAGACATGCTATCTCACACTGCTGTTTTGTTTCACTTTAACCCTTTTATTTTTTCAGGAGTCGATTGATGAACTCTTTCGTTTGTCACCCAGTTATTTTTTTCCAGGGTTCAATTAACTGTTTTACTCATCACCAGCTTGGTCGACTATCACCAGCTTGGTCGACTGGTGAGTGAATCTGCTTGCGAGCGGAAAGACCCGGGTTCGAATCCCGCTGCCGACATGGTTGACGCGGCTAGAAATACGGCATGGGACTTGGGCAAACAACCGAATAATTATCGAAGTAATTATCCGACCCAAGAATGGGCCAGAAGGTTCGTTCCTATAGCCTCATTCTATTCTATTCTATTCTATTCTATTCTATCGTCATTAGTTTGCTGTTACCACAAGAAATAATGATGTATTACAAACAACATCGTTTGCTTTGCTATTTGTGTATGAATCAACTGTTCAAACTTGAGTTGTTATGGAAACAATTGAGGCGTTGGAGCCAAGTGTGTGCATGGTTAAAAAAATTCGATGCTTTGCTACTTCTGTTACATTGAGTCAAATAAAATACGAATATTATTTGTAAAATGAAAAATAAGATAAAAGAACGCTTAATAAGATTACAATGTTAAGCAAATTACGGACGTAAATTACAAACTGATAACTGCTTCATACGTCGGTCAGTAAAATTATTTTTACTACAACTGATGGAAGAAAACACCTACAATTATTAATGTTTTCTTAATGTCTTAGCATTTTATGATACTATGAATTACGATCATCGGACGATTTAATTGATGGGTTTTTAAATTTCAGCAGCTCAATTGCGTATTTTAAATCGATGAAATTTTACTAACCAGAAGACGTTTAAAATGAAGTCTGAAGCTTCCTTTAGAAGTACGTTAGTTTTGAGTGAAAAACACACATGAAAGTGTCTGCTGACCACGCTGTTTGTATCCCATATCGACATCAATGTTTAACACAAGAAAAATCAACACATGCAATTAAAATGTTCAGGGACATTGAGAAATTGACCTGCTATTCAACACAAATGGAATCGGAACCTGGGTCTAGCAGTACGCTATAGCGAAGCATTTGGCAGACGCGAAGAGGAAGGTGTACCAGTTATAGCTCCTCGGGTCTCGATCTATTTGTGTTGGAGCATCACCAGCCCAATACCTGTAGCTATTGTGCACTTCTACACCTGCTATTTTACACCTGCTCTTACTCGATGCTCGTGGTCAACTTTTCTTGAAGGTAACTGGCTAGTCGCCCGGTTGCTCCACAGACGACTGACCATCGTAATGTCTACCCACAAAACTAACTTTTTTCACCTCAATTCTCAGTCGCAGGAGGGGAATACCAATTGTCCAATTTCGCTAATGAGGCTAGTGAAGGATTAACGATGGTCACTAGCTAGTCACGTAGCCGCTACAAAGGCGATTGGCTACCGAGAAATCGACCTCAAAAATTACTTTTTCACCTAGATTGTCAGTTACTAGAACACAAATTTAGAGTTTTGGTTGATGAGGAGAGTAAAAGATAAGTTCTTAAAACTAGGTCAAGAACTAGAGATCAGATCTTAAATGAGGATTAATTACTATCAAACATAGAATACGTGAATGAGTACTGGATGATAGGAATGATTGTTCTACGTACATATTGTAGAGCAAAGAAATTTTCTTTGCATGATAATGGCTGATGCAGAAAAAAAGTTTTTGTATGGTTGAACGGAGGGTCTAAGACATGTAATCAATCGAAAATCAATCCAGTATTTGTGTTATGATTTCAATTCTATACGGAAACAGCTAAATAATTCTACACGATTTAAAACAATCATTAATTTTGTTAACAGCTGTTTTCATGGATTAATGAAATAGCTCGTGGAAAACATTATTCATACATAATAACGCAGGAATTTTGTCTTATGTAAAAAGTATTATTTGAGCCGATACAACGTGAGTTAATAAAAATTAAGCTTCAGAATAAGCTGTGAGATTTTCATCGATGATTATGTCAGTAACGTGATGGTTTTACATGAACGTGACTGCTGCACATTAAAGATGGTATCAGTAACGTGATGCTTGGAATGAACGTGACTGCTGTACATTAAAGAGGGTATCAGTAACGTGATGTTTGGAATGAACGTGACTGCTGCACATTAAAGAGGGTATCAGTAACGTGATGTTTGGAATGAACGTGACTGCTGCACATTAAAGAGGGTATCAGTAACGTGATGTTTGGAATGAACGTGACTGCTGCACATTAAAGAGGGTGTCAGTAACGTGTTGTTTGGAATGAATGTGACTGCTGCACATTAAAGATGGTGTCAGTAACGTGTTGTTTGGAATGAATGTGACTGCTGCACATTAAAGATGATGTCAGTAACGTGATGGTCATGAACGTGACTGCTGTACATAAGAGACTCTGATTCAGCTCTTAAAGCATGAGAAGAAGAATTGTAAAGTACATCCGAGGGTATAGCGCCGTGCCAAAACTATTTTTTACACCGGAACTGTCTTCAATGCCAGCAGAGGTTATGGTATTTCTAGGACCTCCGTTATAAGGCTTTGCAATGTGCTTTTCGATTATGGCCGATGTTTACATAAGCAATTAGTAAAGAATTTTTTACTTGCGTACACCGGCTGTGATTTTTTTTGGCTCTGTCTTCTCTTTTTTCTTGTAGAAGAAAATCATAATTTTAACCTGACTGAAAAAAAACCCTGAGCGTGGGAAGCGTATTTTATGACTAATGCAAATGTAATGAAATTTGTCAGAATTGTTTAAAATTTAGGGATCAGTATCTAATATGATACCTTATGGTACGTAACGCAATTCACTTTTTATTTTATTATAGGGAGAGTGATGCTAGTTTTAGAAGCATGTAGGTCCTGTAATTTTTTGCATCGGAACCTAACAGAAATAATTACCTATGTTTGATAATAAACAATCACGTCTCTTTCGTTATAGCCAGAGATTAAGTTGTTTGTGTATTTTCCTTTTCTCACGGTGATTGCCAAATACAAATTCGAAATGATCAAATTAGATGCAACAGCAATACAATTCGTGTGATTCAAAGGACGAAGAACGTACAGGGTGTCCATAAAGTCTATTATAGAAGTCTCTCATAAAGTCTGAACATCACCTCTTTCACAAACAGGATCCCTGAAACACATAAATGCGAAATATGATTAAAATTTTCAATAAACACTAAATACAATATGGCAAATCTAAATAATATATTTTATCCCTTACATTTGTAATAAATTTTTAAAATGGTAAAAAGACTTTATGGAGACCCTGTAAATTACACTGACAAGTTATAGTTGAATTAATGTAGCGTGCAGAACAAACGTATCGTGTCTTTTCAAATGGGTCTATTTTTATAGGCTCTACACAGAAAAAGCCTTGTACACACAACGGCATATTACTTTCTACCAGCCTTCAATTTACTTAAATTGGAGGTATGACCATTAGAATTTTCATCTCCCCTGAATACTCAGTTACGTACAACACTTAGACTCACTTTTAAATAACTTTTGATGTCAAAATTAACATTCGTAATATGTTTTTTGCAAGTTAAAGTGAGCTAAAAATATTTTAAAATTCGTTTCAATTCAATTATTTATGATTTTGAGGTAAAATTTTAAACTTGTTCATTCCCAGTTAAAGGACACTGTTATAAGCTGAGGTTTTAAGAAAGACATAAAAAAATACTCAGAAAAACACCTTTTTGGACCGTTCTTTTTCTTTACGTAGTTTCCTCAGTAATGTCGGACCTTGTGTGGTCGTGTAATAAGTATGTTCTATGGTACGTTTAATCGTACTCCATCGGCTTTCTTTCCTCATACTTCAATAGTTTGACAGAAATCATGGAATTTGCTGTCTGAGAAACACCAACTAAATCTCTTGTGAATCATCGCATGCATTCGCATCAGAAGATTGGATTTCTTTAAAAAAATGAATTAAAATCGGGCAAGATTGATGGGCATCTCTAATGGAGGTCAACCTTGAATACTCTTTCTCAATTTTTCTAAGAATTCGTGTAGCATAAGAAGAGTTCATTGAGCACAATTTTATCAATATTACTAGAGCTTTTTTTGGAAGGACTGAAAAGTGGTAACTTTCTTTGTGTGAAATTCATTATTCTTTCATCTATATGTAGTCATTTACTTTGTTTTATTTCACAATGAATTCTTCGTATAATGAATGAGAAAGAGTTTATCAGTATCTTGCAGTAAACAATTGATGTTATGTCTCACGCCTGTCAATATGTTACTAATAGAACTACTGGTACATTTATAAAACAATGCTTGCCATGTTCTTCATGACCTTATCCAGTAAAAAAATGCCAAGCAAGACCAACAAATATAAGTTCATAGTGTCTGATAAAGCGTAGGCATGTCAGGCCCAGTTCTTTTTTTATTTATAAATTTGCATAAATGTGAAATTTGTAGTTACCGATGTTCGTGATGTTTGTAATAAATAATGTAATTTAAGGAATTTAAATAAAAAATTTTAAAAGTCTTCGTGAGTACGATAGTAATGGTTCACGATACCTTAATAAATCTAAGGAATTAATTTCGAAAATTAACTTAGTAATTTGCACATATTTTCATTAAACGAGTCTACGGAGTTAACTTCAAATATTTAACTTACTTCCTATACCAATTAATCAACTAAAAACAAGTCTACGGAGTTATCTTCGAATATTTAACTTACTTCCTATACCAATAAATCATTTAGAAACCAGTCTACGGAATTGACTTCGAATATTTAACTTACTTCCCATGCTAATTAATCATCTACAAACCTGTTTACGGAATTAATATCGAATAATTTAACTTACTTCCCATATCGATGAGTCACATAATAAAAAGTCTACGGAATTAACTTCGAATATTTAACTTACTTTTTTTGCATTTCCCAGAGCACATAAACTTTTAAAAATTTCTTGCTACTTTGATTCAGCGTACATCTCTTGGATAGATACAATTTCCCTGTTAATAAAAGTGCAGCAAGTGCACAATCCCATTGCGTGCTCAAATGCAGCGTTCGTGGTGCAGTACTTCTGATAATTACGTTCGTGGTGCAATATCTCTGATAATTATAGGCGATTTCACTTCCGTGTACCAGCAGACTGCTACACCTCAGCTCACAACGTCGTTATGGCGTACACAAGTCATGTTTCAAAATCATCGTAAATGTTTTACTTTTTGTGGCTGGTTCATGGACGTGGAGTTAAAGCAATTCAATTGTTAAAATTGTAGAAAATGTTTCACTTTCCGCGACTGGTTTATGGGGGTGAATTAACATTTAAAAAGTTCTTTTATTACACAAACTGTCTATAATGTTTATGTTGTGCGAAATACAGAAATTTCGGAATTTCTTAAGATTTAAATTTATACTTTCTTCTTTAGTCTGTGGAATATCTTGTATAGTTTGCAATGTTTCTAGTGTATTAGTTAGTAAAGGGAATCGTTCACGGTATTGATTGAAAAATTACTCTGTTGTTTTTGTACTAACAAGTGTAACCACTTTATATCTAATTTAAATTTAAATTAACAAGTGTTTTTCTCATAATTTTAGGCTTAAATTGTCCATAAGTGTTATTTGCATGATTTTTGGTTTAAATTGTCCAAAAGTGTTTTTCTCAGAATTTTAGGTTTAAATTTGCGTAAAGTGTTTTTCTCATAATTTTAGCTTTAAACTGACGAGTGTTTTTCGCAAAATTTTAGATTTAAATTAACCAAAAGTGCTTTTTTTCAAATTGTAGGTTTAAATTGTCTAAAGTGTTGTTCTCAAAATTGTAGGTTTAAATTGTCCAAAGTGTTATTCTCATGATTTTAGGTTTACATTGTCCAAAAGTGTTTTTCTCAAAATTTTAAGCTTAAATTTGCCTAAAGTGTTTTTCTCATAACTTCAGGTTTGAATTGACCTCAAGTATTTTTTCATGACTTCAGGTTTAAATTGACCTCAAGTGTTTTTTTCACGATTTACATTTAAATTGACCTCAAGTGTATTTTTCACAGTGTGCAGTACTTTCCAGGGATGTCAAAATTAGTGTTAAGATCAACATTAAGTCGTGCCACTGCCTAAGAACGTTGCATTAGTGGCTGCTGATGATCGCTTATGTTTCTACTGAAGAATCGAGCGATTAATCGAACGATTCCACTGAAGAATCGAGCCAGTAATATCGAGGTGTTGACAACGAGAAAGAACGGAACCTTCCTATCCTCCATGAAATTATTGGTAATCTTAGGCGTAAGTGAAATAACGTACAAGAAATTCAGGAACAAATTATTTTAAAAATTCTACAACCAATCGGATTGAATTAGATCTATTGTGTTATGGTTGATATGGTAATTCCCTGGAAAATGAAGTCAAAATTTCCTCAAAATTTTCTAAAGTCCTGCAGATTCCGTTCTTCACTCTTCGATTTTTGAACACTTCATCAAGAAAATTTTCTGAGCATGCGTTGCGTTGTGAAAATGAATTCTGTGATGTGGTGAACTTGAAATACAATGAAAACACTTACAGAAAATGGCTGCTACGAATGGTGGAGTGGATATTCCGTGCATCCTTAATTCGAGTGCAGACCGACGACCACGACAGTTTTTGAGCGAGCAAATCTAAATCGAAACTTTGCTGTCTTTCCTTCTGCCAAAATCTTTTGTTTCAATGACCAGTTTTACGATGTTCTTTTTCACTTCTTTTCATTCGCATTGTCCCAACATTCACACTTGCTATTGATGCACTTAGTGTCTCCTGCAGAAGTATTTTAAATACCTGTAGTTTAGTAATTTGATTACAAAACGTTTGCTTCACTGATTTGAATAAACTTATTCCGATGCTTCGCTCAACCTTAATTACGAATGTATTTACCAACACTGAAACCCATCCATGAAATAGTTCTACTCCGTAAAATATACTCATTTTTTCTTTTATCCTGAGGTCTATCACCCTTTTTTTTCACCTATTCAACTCTCTTCACACTGTTATTCGCCTGCTCCCATTTCCTTTGACTCGTGAACGCTGTTTTGAGGAGAAAAAACCTTGCACAGCATGACGTCTGCTACCGGCCAAGCATCGGCCGTCAAAGCAGCAAATGCTGCAGCTCCGGCCGTCAACGGCGGCCGTTTTGACTTCGATGACGGCGGAACGTACTGTGGCGGATGGGAGGACGGAAAAGCTCACGGCCACGGTGTGTGTACGGGCCCCAAAGGCCAGGGCGAGTATTCTGGGTCATGGCACTACGGCTTCGAAGTCAGCGGCATCTACACGTGGCCCAGGTGCGTGATAAAGTGTTGACCATGAAGTGTTTCACTTCTTACTTTGAGTTTACAGAGTTAAATTACGCTATTAAATAGGGGCAATGAAGGGAGTGGCGTCTACACAGGGCCCAAGTTAGGAATAAATGCTGAATATGATAGCATTGGTATTTTTACTCTAAGTTTAGTGTTTACACAAGGCACAGGTAAGTTATAAATGTTAGATTTAAAGTGTTGTAATTCTCACTTTGTATTTAGTGTTCAATGCTTCGGTATTGCACAGTGATATTGATGTTTGTAGTTGCTACACAGGTTCAAGGTAAGTTACAAGTATCGAACTGGTACGTATTGTATTTCTCAAGTCAAAGTCATTGTATCATAGGCCTTTATTATGTTTGACAGAGGCTACAAAGAAGCGGCACTTTCACGTGGATAATATTAGTTTTTTATGACGGCCAAACGAGAGATCTTCGTACTTTTCTCTGCGAATTAAATGCATCAGAACTGTACAGAATATGCTGCCACTTTGAGTGCAGTTACATTTACTTCTAACCACCCGACTTACCGAATTTGATTTCGATCAACCAGTCGTAAGTCAAACTTTAAAAAATCAACGACATGTTTTCTCAAAGGATGCCCTGAAATTTTGGCTGCACAGAAACCTTACATTGTGCTGTTATATGTAAAATTATTTTTTCTCTTTGCTATTTTGCACTCACGGTTGTTAATACAAGTGGTCGTATGTTGAGCAGGTCGTAGGTATGACAGTATTAACATTAATGGTGACTACCATTAATGTTAATACCATAATGTTAACAATAATGTTAATACATAATGGTGACTACCATTAATGTTAATACCATAATGGTGACTACCATTTATGTTAATACTATAATGTTAACAATAAAGTTAATACATAATGTTATTATAACAATAATGTTAAAACATAATGTTGACTACCATTTATGTTAATACCATAATGTTAACAATGATGTTAATGCATAATGATGACTACCATTAATGTTAATACCATAATGTTAACAATAATGTTAATGCATAATGGTGCCTACCATTCAAGGCACCAAAGACGCATTTTATTGTTAGTTTAGTTAAAATCGCACCAGAAGTGGAATTTTCATTGTTCCAGTAGTAGACAAGGCTTAGAGTTAGCCGTTAAGTAAACATAAATCGGAAAAATATGTTATTGAAGTGCTAAGTAAATGACAGTTATTTTGAATTTAGCTCTGGAAATATAAACCTATCATTTAATTAGGCATGCATACACATGCTTGGTCGACATCACCAGCTTGGTCGACTGGTGAGCGAATCTGCTTGCGAGCGGAAAGACCCGGGTTCGAATCCCGCTGCCGACATGTTTGACGTGGCTAGAAATACGGCATGGGACTTGGGTAAACAACCGAATAATTATCAAAGTAATTATCCGACCCAAGAATTGGCTAGAAGGTTTGTTCCTATAGCTTCATTCTATTCTATTCTATTCTATTCTATTCTATTCTATTCATTACAGTGTTACTCTGTCGTAGCACATCGTGTATCTAAATCTGTGTTTCTCAAAATTTTTTCAATCTCCGCTCCCTTAGGACACTATTTGATTTTCCACCGCCCCCTAATAATTATATTACTGTATATTATACAGTAATATACGCCCTCCATTCAAGGCGTACCCTCCTACCGCCCCCTTGCATTTCCTCAACGCCCCCAGGGGGGGCGGTACGGAATACTTTCAGAAACACTGATCCAAACGAAAAAACTTTGATGTAGCAATTGCAGATTTTAATATAGCAACTGGATCTGTTGGTATAACAGCTGTAGCTTATTGTGAAGCAAGTGCAATTTTTGGTAGAGCGACTGTTGCTTTTGGCATAGCTTATAGTGATTCAACTGCAGTTTTGAGTGGAGTAACGGTAGTTTTTCATATAAATCCGATGTCCAACTTTCAGAAATTGATGAAATATATTCATATTATCAAATGTAGTAAAAACATTAGAAATCTACAAGTTATTAAGCTTCCGCAGTTACTTCGTCTTTGGGATTTCGTACAATTTTGCTAGAACATAAAATAACTATCAATGAATAACAGTAGTAATTTTTGTGTACATTACTGTTCTAGTCAGAAATGATTTCATTATGTGATAAAAAGCAGCTAAAAACATTCAATATAGACAGTTCAATTACGGTTCATCATAAAAATGATTTGAAATTTAAAGTTGATAAAAATGATAAAACTGTAGGCCTTCTCTTAAATTACATGCACGGCGTTCAGTCCTGTAAGAAGGAAGGTTGAGATTTTTAATTTTCTTCACGACTTTTTTGAAACATTGCAGCCAAACGTACATTTAAAATTTCATTTCTTGTTCGTTGCAAATTTTGTTGATGCGCTGTGGGCCCAAACTTGAACCGTTGAAGATCGATGATTTTTCGATCCCTTTTCTTCCTCGCTTTTCCACCAGTAATTTTAGTTAGAAGCATTAATTGATGGACAAATGTATTCTTGCTCATCATTTAGGAGTTTTTTTCGCGTAATGAGGTTGTCAGTTTAACTTCACATAAAAGAAGGTTTTTCTAGGCACTGAGCCATGGTATCGCACTGCTGCTTGTCTCGTTGCTGGTATGTGCGCGCAAAAAAGAATTTTAACGACAATCACTTGCAGAAAACTTGTAAATTGTAAAATATTTTCGTGGTGAAGATCTTGAAATCTTAAAAAATGCACGTGCTATGAACTTTGTAGTTGCAAAATAGAAACAGGTTACAGTTTTCGAAATTATAATGATATGTAAACCTGTTGCAAATTTTGAAATTATAGAACATTTACAGGAAACGGATTTTAAAATTATAAAATGTTAACAGGTTACAGATTTTGATGTTATAAAATACTCACGATTGGAAAACTTGAAAATTATTAACAATTGAAGGTAACGAGGAACCAAGCCACGATATAAAAAAATTAAAAAGGTTTTGTCCTTACTTTTAGAATACGAGTATTTCATTTACAACATAATTTGAAATAAAATGTGACGATAGTTTAAATTTTAATGATGGCTCAGATATGATTACAGGCGTGCAAATTTTTTTAGAATTTTAAGAAGAGCAAGTGATGTCTTGAGGGTTTTATACCTATGGAAATACATATGTGTACACGCTTGATATGTGGACACAGAAATCTTACATTCAAGTTAGTGATAGTTTTGCACTTAATCTGCTAATTAAAATGACTTCCAATGGACGGAAATAGTTGTGCACGGTCGCGAAAACATGCCGGCATGAATATACGGAAATTTTCAAGAAATTAATTGTTTTATCTTTGTTTCTTGCACTTTTTAAAAGTATAATGCATGACTTTGAAAGTATAATATATGAGTTAAATTTTTCGACTTTTTTCCCTCTGCAACAACGGTTTCTGACCAACATCAAGAGTTGTCTACACTAACTGTTCCCGACCAAAACAAACATGTACCTATAAGTATAAAGTTATGGCTACTTAGAACTCACTTTGCCTATATAACACATGTAAATAATGTCATAAATAATTGTACGAGCATCTTTCGTAAACGATTAGACTTTGCAGCCAACAATAATTTTAAAAAAGTCCCAGGCAACATTGGAGCATCCTCAGTTACACATTTACTTGCTTATTTTTAAGCTACAATTTTTGCGGCTTATAATGCAGGAAAACTTCTCTATTACTTAATAAATAATTAATTTTAAAACCAGGATAATTTTTTTTCCGACAGTGATCTCTTTTAGGAAATATAATTGTCGGATTTTACTTGAAACTGCCTCCTTGCTTCGAAACTATCTCCTTCATGCAGTTAAAATTTGGCTACTTGAAACTGCCTCCTTAATGCCAGCTAAAGACTCTTTTTTTAGTTGAATCTGCCCCCTTAAAGCAACCTAAATGCTCCTTCTTACTTGAATCTGCCGCCGTGAAGCCATTCAAATGCTTTCTTGCCCATGAAACTACCTCGTTTATGTAGCTTAATGATTTATTTTGCATAAAACTACCTCGTTTATGTAGCTTAATGATTTATTTTGCATAAAACTACCTCGTTTATGTAGCTTAATGATTTATTTTGCATGAAACTACCTCGTTTATGTAGCTTAATGATTTATTTTGCATAAAACTACCTCGTTTATGTAGCTTAATGATTTATTTTGCATGAAACTACCTCGTTTATGTAGCTTAATGATTTATTTTGCATAAAACTACCTCATTTATGCAGCTTAATGATTTATTTTGCATAAAACTACCTCGTTTATGCAGCTTAATGATTTATTTTGCATAAAACTACCTCTAGATCAATGCTTTCATTTGCTTATTAAACTTACATGCTCCAACACACTTTTCATCCGAAGCAGTCCTAAGTCTCATTCTCGTTCGAGTTAAGAAAGTTTTTCAGAGAAAAATGTCACACAGGTAACAAAGAAAAAGGATTCTATTACAATGAAAGTCATCGTTTCTGCCGCTTTCCAGATGAAATTTTCTCCCAAGTAATTTTTATTCATTCGTATTCTGATACTCCTGAAAGCACACACTGAAGCCCAGAATATGCAATTTTACTTATTAACAAAGCCATTGAGGTGAAAATGTGCCTCATCAGTCATTATTAAATTCTTTGCGAAGTTTTTATTTTCTGCAAGCTGCAGAAATCTAGTCGCTTCTGGTAGTCCGTAGGATAGAGTTCTTGAGTTAATTGAATTTTATATGGATGATACTTTAGATCTTTTAGTAAAATACGTTGCAGTGAGGTACGTGACATTCTCAGTTGAATTGAACGTCTCCTAGTTGACGTTTTGGGCCGATCAGCAACACTCGTTGCAACAAGCTGAATTGAAGCACCAGTTCGTATGGTCCGTGGCCTGTCACAACGTTGTCTGTTTGCTGTTGTCCCAGTTTCTCTAAATTTCAATACCAGTTTTTTATGCAGTTCTTCGAAGGACTTCTATCAATACCATCAAAATTCCTGTAATTCCTCTGAACTGCAGTAACCGAACAATTATATCTTACGTAAAGTTCCACTATTTTTACTCGTTGTTCCATTGCGTAGTGATTCATTTTGGGGGTGGATTTTATGAATTTTTTGGCAATATGTTATGATTGTCGGTAGACTTGATACGCTAGTAGAAAAGTCTGAAATCTCATTCATTCTGAATGAACCAAATATCTTCACCATTTGTAGTTTTATACCTATACTAGTTTTAAAAAGGTACCTTACTTATGGGCCACCCTGTGTGTGTATATATATATATATATATATATATATATATATATATATATATATATATATATATATATATATATATATATATATCTGATATTACTTTAATTCAGTTCACTTGAAGACATGCGAATGCGTTGCCTGGATCTTTGTTTGCGGAGTCGGTGTCGATTTTTCAGGAAGGCCATAAGTTTGGCAGCGGAACTTCCTGTTCCGCTGCCATGTTTCCGGACAGCAGCGCGCGGACGCTCTTCTTTAAGATGACCGCCGAGCGCGGCGTCCGTGGGGCAGCCACTGGGGTGGGCAACACATGCAAGCAACTTGGTCTTGAACTTGACTAACTTGACTAAGTTCGGTGCTGAAGAACGTAACTTCGGACGACTTACGCAAACATAGCTTTTTAGGAAAAGTCACTGCGAGGGCGATATCGGGTGGAGTATGAAGATGTTCTCTAAATTATCGAGTTTCAACTGAATCGGAAAATGTTTGATGCTTTTGAAATTTGTAGAGAAAACTTACAAAAGACGGTAGAATACTTTTACATCCTGTCTTTAAATTTTTTGATGAACTTTCAGCTAGGGATTATATTTACTTCGTCAGACTAAATCTCCTCATGTGCATTGAGAAACTCCTTGGCATTTTTGGTAATATTTCAATATTCTCTATTTTTCACTTAAGACAAACAGGGTGTCCATATAGTCTCTTATAAAAGTCTCTCATAAAGTCTCAACATCACCTCTTTCACAAACAGGATCCCTGAAGCACACAAATACAAAATGTGATTAAAAACTCTAATAAACACTGAATACAATAGAACAAATCTGAATAAAATATCTTATCAATTGCATTTCATTTGTAATAAATTTTTGAAATGGAACGGAGACTTTATGGACCCGCTCTATATATTTTCCTCTACTGTTGGCCAATATTGACTGTAACAAATTTTTTCATTATTAGGTTCTGTACGTGTTGTCTAGTTTACAATCATGTCCAAGTTAACATAATCAGGAAAACCCAGCAACGCCACTTGGTTGCCACTTATGCTTAGTAATATTAAGCACTAGATAGTTCACGTGGAAATTCCACGGTTTAAAAGTGATAGTGTAAGCGAGATGGAGATGCACTGTGTATTATATGTACATGTAGATAAGGAAAGATCTAAAGATGCTTTTCCGTCTTTAGATTTTTCTGACCCATGGCCAAGTTTAAACAAATTTACATGAACGTAAAATCAACACTCATTATTTTATACATTTTATGGAGGTATTCTATCATTATTTATAAAAAATACAGTCTACATTTGACAGGTTTTTCCAAGCAACGTCATCTACGTTAAGAACCTTAGAGCTTGTAACACAATACACCAACCTATGAACGGTGTTGGACTAGGGAGCAGTTTGTTAATTTTCACTTAAAACGAGGCTTAACTAGAAGGGTCAATTTTCTTTTTGAGGCAAGATATATTTATTTATTTAAAGCCAAAGTAAATTGAGGACTACAGACTTTTGTAAACTACGCTGTGCTGCAAAATCTCTGTGATCAACGGCAATTTGTGTAACTTGGAGCGGTGCTAAAATTGGTACTGAAATTGACTAAATTCATAATCGAGGGTAACGACGAAAACATCAAAGTCCTTCCTATTTGAAGACAAAGGGCTCAGCGTTTTTTAATTCAAAACCTCAAAATCTTGTAAAAATTGTTGAATGCATCGTATCGATTAGACAAGAATAGTCGAAGATTGAGCTACATGCTGGAAAACTGAAATACTCCAGAATTTTGTTATTCCATTATTAGTTTTTAGTATTGTTATTTTTTAATAATATGATTATAATTATCATTCTAAATCATAAGATTATTATTAATTTCATAATTATTTTACTAAGAATCATTATTATTGTTATCATTTATCGTTATTTTCATTATTAAACTTCTAACAAACCTAATATGGAGAAGCCTTACGGATTCACAAGCAAGTGTCGGATTCTCAACAATCTTTCAATCTGAATAAAAAATTGCTCTGAACATGTAATGGCCTCATTACAATGCACTGTATTGTATGCGTCATTAGTTGTACGTCATGTGTACAAATTCCTTCAATATGGAAAAACGGTCACGCACTTTTTTCCAAGAACAGCAGAAAAATATGAATTGTGAAGGATTCTGAAAAACAGCTTAGTTAGAGCGATATTCGATTAAACAGATCCTGAAATACAAAGTTCTTGTTTTCTATGAATGAAATAAGGTAGAAAAGTTAATTATGCCTTGCAGGTAAATACGCTTTCAGCAGTTTTGCAGCTTCTAGTTGGAAATTTATTAAACACCTAATAATTACAGAAGGGTGGGATCTGGCGAGTAAGAAACGGTTTCTTCTTTGAAAATACTCTTTTTTTGAACAATGGAAGAAACAAGTATTCTGTAAAAATATTGTTCTGAAGTTTGAAGTTGGTAACATGGAAACAATGCAGCTTTAGCCAAAAAAAAGTTTCCAGACACATATATTTTTCCTTTTAATGTTTTCCGTACACCATTTTAAGGATCGTAACGTATTTTTCCTCTTGTCAAGTGAAGAAGTTTAATTCGATGCTACCAACAGGAATTAATTAAGCTCCTACTTGCGTTATGACGTATCACCAATACCATCAGTATACAACATCATGATACATCAGCAAGTTTCAATACATCAGCATATATCATTATACATCAACAGGTTTCGATACATCAGCATACATCAGCAAGTTTCGATACATCAGCATACATCAGCAAGTTTTAATACATCAGCATACATCAACAGGTTTCGATACATCAGCATACATCATGATACATCAGCAAGTTTCAATACATCAGCATATATCATTATACATCAACAGGTTTCGATACATCAGCATAGATCAGTATACATCAACAGGTTTCGATACATCAGCATACATCAGCAAGTTTTGATACATCAGCATACATCAACAGG
>VCRD01005004.1:0-10801 GCA_006783055.1 Trinorchestia longiramus
TTTCAATTTGAATCAGAATCCGATTTTAAATCTGTATTTCAATTTGAATCAGAATCCGATTATAAATCTGCATTTCAATTTGAATGAGAATCCGATTTTAAATCTGTATTTCAATCTGAATCAGAATCTGATTTTAAATCTGTATTTCAATTCAAATCAGAATCCGGTTTTAAATCTGTATTTCAATTTGAATCAGAATCTGATTTTAAATCTGTATTTGGATTTGAATCAGAATATGATTTTAAATCTGTATTTCAATTTGAATCAGAATCCGATTTTAAATCTGAATTCAATTTGAATCAGAATCCAATTTTAAATCTGTATATCAATTTGAATCAGAATCCGATTTTAAATCTGTATTTCAATTTGAATCACAATCCGATTTTAAATCTGTATTGCAATTTGAATCTGAATCCGATTTTAAATCTGTATTTCAATTTGAATCACAATCCGATTTTAAATCTGTATTTCAATTTGAATCAGAATCCAATTTTAAATCTGTATTTCAATTTGATTCAGAATCCGATTTTAAATCTGTATTTCAATATGAATCAGAATCCGATTTTATATCTGTATTTCAATTTGAATCAGAATCCGATTTTAAATCTGTATTTATCAAATTAAAGCTAACACTCAAGACATGTGCTGTGGTTAAATTAAAACCTCATACAATCAACTTTTACTAGCATGGGACATGCCAAACCTCGACACTCGTTTTGGATTCCACTAACGATATTTATACCTTGCGGTTAACGTAATTATTTCTCTTCTATTCATCCCACAAACTTCATTTACAAATCAAATTAAAGCTAATAACTTAATTATAATACGTCATTTCAGCGATTCTTTTAAGTACAGCTAAACTATTCCATTGCACTTTTTCATTTTTTGTCTTTCCTCTTTTTTCCTCTAACATAATACGCTTTCCTGATCGTTCACCGTGCAATAAAAATCATTATATATACTTCAGTTTGCATCAAAATCACAGTTGTGGTCAAAATGAACATGTCCAAACAATTTGTTGATATGCGCGAAAGTGTTTCACTGCCATACTTCATTTCAAGAAACTTGTCCAACTCCTTCAGAGTAATTCAGCAATCAGAACAATTGGTAACCATAAACGCCATTATAAATATATATTAGATTAGAGCCAGTATAATCAACTATGTGTTAGAAGGTTAGAAAAATCACACGAGCGTGATTACGCTAACCAGGTTTATTTCAGTGAACACAGTTTTGGTTACAGTACAGACACCAATGTTTACATGGCAACGGCAGGCACAAGAATGGGGCCGGAACCAAAGAACGCGCTGAGACAATGGTTCTCTACCACTAGCTGACTCTAAACGCATTCTGTTACAAGAGTATTCATCACAGCGTTACACATTAACCTTAAACATACTAAAGTCGAATACATTCAAGGTGGAACATTTAAACATTCAACACTATGTATCTCCATCTCTTTCTCTCCCTTTCTCCCTCTTCCCCTCTCCCCCTCTCCCCCTCTCCCCCTCTCCCTCTCTCCCTATCTCACTCTCCCTCTCTCACCCTCTCCCTCTCTCCCTCTCTCCCTCTCTCCCTTTCTCCCTCTCTCTCCCTCTCTCTCCCAATTACTCCCTTCCTCTCCTTATTACTCCCTCTCTAGAGTATTTCCAGTAGAGAAGATACACAATGGAAGTTTTGTATATATTAATGAAAAATATTCATTTATAGCACAATAATTAGACGCAAATGTTTAATGCATTTATCTTCATAACAATTTCGAATCCGTAAAATCTAAACCGTGGAACTTTCACGGGAACTGTCTAGTTTAACTAATACCGCCACAAGGTAGAAAAAAAGAATAAAAGAAAGAAAAACAGTATATTTCCAATAAAGTCGATACATAAGATTTGTTACAATATTGGTTTTTAAAATGTCATTTAAAATCGATTAGATCGTATGTATCTTATACATAGATGATACAACAGCAGTGCTTATGATTACACCATTCAAGCAATGCCTAAAGATATAAGTGCATTAAACCTGCAGCAAGTCGTTTATTTCGAGATATCTCAATGTAAGTTGACTGACCACAGGATAAAGTTTGAAAACATACAAAGCTGACAGTTTACATTCTGGTTGCTTACGCATCATAAGACGAAGGACTGCGTCAAGTATGGATCCGTATGATATTTAGTATTGCATCTGCTACGGGGATGCGAGGTAGGAAACTAGCATTTCAAATTCACCGACTGTACTGTGTGATTTTATGCTTCTACGTACGTTATTGAATTATTACCAATATTGTGAGAAAGATGGAAGAAGCAGTGGAAGTAGCTAAACAGGTGGAGAGTAACTCTTACCTGTCTAAAAGAAGTATATTCGATACCCTTGCGATGATCATGGGTATGAATGTGCATAAACGCAACCGCACGTTTATGCGCGAGAGCAAGAAATGACCGAAATGTAAGGAAACAAAACAGCAAAACCGTAATCAATTAATCAAAACCGTCTTTTCAGACTTTGATATCTACACAGCAGGAAAGGAAAAAGTATGGGTTAATTCTTCCGATTTAAATTGTTGATGAGAAGCAGGTCAATCATTCTCGAAACGAGTCAGTGGTTTTCTAGTGATGAAATTGATGCATTTATGACGCTTTTCAAAAATAAATGTTCTTATTTCACAACACACTCAGTACTCGCCGTATATAATCCTCAATCATTAAACTCCGTTCACTAACCATTTATTCAAATCATCACCACCCATTATTCTCAATGCAGCATAACAGTCCAAAAGATTGGCTCAAATGCCATGGGTCCAGGTGGATTGCATTGACCACTAGTAACAAATGTATGCCATGAACCCGTCACAGAAGGAGATGTAGTTGTTAATTACATGTGTTCCATGAACCTTGAACCGAGTAATGATGTACAAGAGTACTTAAGAAAGGTTTATCGCCCGATAAAATCTGTTCAAAAAATACGGTTAAATTGCATTTCCGTACAGCATCCAGACGACGGTTCTGGTTGTGTAGCCTATGCACTGGAATTTGCTGAATCTATTGCAGAAGGAGATGACCCTCGGCTCTTAAGATTTGACACATATCAGATTCGGCAGCATATCGCTAAGTGCCTCGAAGCGCATGAAGTGGGCCAATTCACGGTGATCCCTGAAAAAGACGACCCACGCTTTGGCGGGACGCATAGAGGGGATAAAAAAGCAGCGTGTGTTCAACATACATCATCCCCTGAGAAAAAAGAGAAGAGTTGACAGCGATGGTGGAACTGAAAGAAACGGTTACTTCACTTTTGCAAAAAGAAATGGGCCAGCAAAATCACTCCCAGGAATCACATGGAGAAGAAATGAAGTATGTATTTCAGTGAAATACTTTCTCGCATATTAACATTAATAACGCATATTTATATTAATTAACATATTTAGAAGTACATTGCGGTAAATACAATTAATAATATAACCGTGTCCTATTTTCAGAATACTAGCTTTGATTTGATATGTAAATGAAGTTTGTGGGATAAATAGATGAGAAATAATTTTGTAGAACGGAAGGTATATATATATATATATATATATATATATATATATATATATATATATATATATATATATATATATATATATATATATATATATATATATATATATATATATATATATCGTTAGTGGACTCGAAAACGGGTGTCGAGGATTGGCGTATCTCATGCTAGTAAAAGTTGATTGTAGGAGGTTTTAATTTATCCATGGCACATATCTAGATTATTAGCTTTCATTTGATATGTAAATGAAGTTTGTGGGATAAATAGATGAGAAATAATTACGTTAACCGGAAGGTATAAATACCGTTAGTGGAGTCCATAACGAGTGTCGAGGTTTGGCGTGTTCCATACTAGTAAAAGTTGATTGTATGAAGTTTTAATTTAACCACAGCACATATCTAGATTATTAGCTTTAATTGGGCACATTTGCTGGAATTTTCTTCAATTTTAATAGAAAGAGGAGAGCAAAACACACTGATAAAAACTTCATTATAATGCGAACGTTTCCGGCTAACACCCATCATCAGCTTTTCTTAAAAGAAAATTTAACATATACCACTGAAATAAAAAAGAAAAAGATGTAAGAACATAAATTTAGAAGAATAGCCAAAAGAGATAACAAAAAACACAACTAAGAACCAATAATGTTAAGGGGGTATGAGCTTAACTGGTTGTTAAGTGATGGCTTGCATTTAAAAATGAAAAGAGACTCTAAAATTCTAAGATCTAAAACACTTGAAGCTGCACGTACTACTTTGAAATGACTAGAATGGGGTATCGTATTGCACGTTTCTGCATGATCGCGAACAGCAGAATGAGACGGACTGGTCAGACGAGCACCAGTGCTGTAACTAACTCCAAAATTTGAACTATGTTTTTAATTTGATATGTGAATGAAGTTTGTGGGATAAATAGATGAAAAATGATTACGTTACCCGGAAGGTATAAATATCGTCAGTGGAGTCCAAAATGAGTGTCGAAGTTTGGCGTGCTCCGTGCTAGTTAAAATTGATTGTTTGAGGTTTTAATTTATCCACGGCATATGCCTAGATTGATAGTTTTAATTTGATATGTAAATGAAGTTTGTGGGATGAATAGATGAGAAATAATTACGTTAACCGAAAGATATAAATATCGTTAATGGAGTCCAAAACGAGTGTCGAGGAAAGACGTCCCCCAAGTGTGGGTGGTTGAGCAAGGATAACTAATTTATACCTATTCAGTGAGAGGATGTTATTAGCTTCAATTTGAGACCAAAATGAAGGTTATACGATGCATAAGGCGAAAATAGCTAACGAAACTGTTCGTTTCAAGATTTTTTCTGGAGATCTCAAGATTTTTAAGTTCGTGTCGAGTTCGGTGTTAAGATCGGTGTCGACATTTTCCCTCCGGTTATTTTTGGGCAGTGCTCATAACTGCATTTTAGTTTTAGCATTTCTAGCAAATTATTTCTTAAATGCACGCCACTGAGTTTTCGTTGTTTGGGTTCAAGCTTCCTTTAACACACGAGAAACATCTTTTCCAGTAAATTGAATTTCTATTTCAAAATAGAAGTAAATAATTAACATGAAATATGTGGAAAGAACAGAATATGAATATTAAACACCAAAACGTTAACAAACCAGTGGAGTGCAATCTCAGAACATTGAATTTAAAAAAAAATTTCTGCATGTAATATTAAATGTTGAATTTATTTGAATGAGTAATTAATTTAATGTATCAAAACTGGGTAAAATTTGAAAACAGTGAAATAAGAATTCATTAGTTTTATATATTTGATGAATGAGACGACTTCTTCTGACTGACCATACTTTTAGCAAGGACAAACGTATTCTTCATTGGACTACCAAGCTGTGGCCAAATGGCTTAGGCATGTCGGTGGCCTGTCATGTGTTCGAACTTATTTTAAGAAGCAAGAGACGTAGAAAGAATACTAACTACATCATCCAGTCGTGAGCGGGATTTTCTTCCTGGAAAACACACAAACGATGTTATTTTAGTTCCGCAATGCTGTGAAAGCTAACTTTCACATTAGACCTAAAGCCGCTTCTGTAATGAAAAATGTATGTGAAGAAATCAATTTGTTTCATTGTATTTCTAGAAGCAATGAACATCAAGTCCTAGATAATACTATCATTTTACTAGACAGTAACATATCTACATAGCTCTCATGGACAGGATAATGAAGTCCTGTTAAGTTTTAGCAGACCTAGCTCATAATTTCTTTGGATTCTTTCGATGGAAAACAACAAATTGTTAGTGTTTTGCCTGTATGAAATCAAACTGTTCATGTGTAGCAATTATACGGCGTACGCTTCTTATCGTAGTTCTTGCAGATGATTCTCTTTAGCAATTCTCAAAGGAAACTGGAAGATATATTTCTGCAGACGAGCCTCTCCATTTCAGCTACCCTACTGATATTGAATATACCTCTCTTGAAATTTGTGTAGATTACTGTGAGTACTGCATTAAAGGATGCATCACCTGCTGGTAAACATAATATCTGTATGCAACTTTTCTAAAATAAAACATCTAATTCGAAAGTTTTTCATTTGAACTTCTTAAACTCTCTTTACTTTTATGCCTGCAGTTTTTTCAGTTAAATTAATTAGTCTCACTGCACAAATCAGCTCGCAGTCAATCATCTTGTGTACAGTAACATTGCGTTGGAAGGGCATAAAATAATATACTTCTACTATAGTATTAATGCTTTATGCATAAAGATTTCTAATATTTGGATGACTGACTGGCGTCTGTGGCAAAATTCTTCATAGAGTACGTGGCTGGCGTATTGCAAAAACATCGGTACAGTATTTGTGTTTTCAGATAAATAATTTGAATTACAGGCTGAAATTGTTCAGATTTGTTTGTGCTATATTGTTTATGTTTCTTTAACTAAAAAACATGCTACTGCATGATTCTGCTTCCTATGAATGCAATTCTTTGTGAGTTGGAAAGTGTAAATAATGAACCTATTTCTCAGTAGCAAGTAGGTTCATTATTTGCAGCACGCAGCTATGCAGTGAGTTGTCTTCGCAACCACTCGAGGGGAAAACCAGAATGACTCTCAAGATTAGGCTTTTTGTAACAAGACGGCACGTCAAGTCAGTTTTTGGCTGTTGCTGCACCGTTCAAATCATGGAAAATGCACCTCATTCATGAAGGTTTACCCATGATTAGAAAAGGTACTGTATCGTGTAGATTGTTCTTCTTTCTCCTACTGTATAATGTGTCCACAACTATCCTGCACCTTATGAATTGGAGATAATTGATAGTAGAGAGTGGGTAGGGCTGTGGAGTACGTGGGAAAAAACTTTCTCTGATTTCTCTCTTCAAAATTCGGGGAAACCTAGTGCATCAAAGCGTCCTATATGCCGTAGAAAATGTAACTCTTAACACTGAACTCAATTTAACTTTAGTAAGTTTTTATTACATTCGAAATTGCATCAACTACGAATAAAACGTTTTTATTCGCCAGTCATACAAATAATGAATACGATGCATACTTTACTCACCCGAAGTAGTATTTAGTAAATACATTTTCTCGGTGATGTTAAGCAGCACATCTTGAGTGCTGGTATGTTTTCTGTAAGCATACTGGTTTGGATGAAGTAAATTAGATTTGTCCAAATGTGTTGAGAGTTGGTTAGATATTACTTTTTCTAGTATTTTGGATATGACTGGTAGAAGGCTAATTGGCCTATAATTTGATGCAGTATTGATGTCACCTGCTTTATGCAGCGGTTTGATTATGGAATGTTTCCACTGATCCGGGAATTTGTTTGTCGCAACAGCAGTATTGATTATCAAATGAAACAATGGTGCTGTAAAATTGAAACTGTCTTTGCTGTATTGAAGGCTTATGTTGTCATGTCCAACTGCCTTAGTATTTTTCAATGAATATAAGATTCTGCGTATTTCTTGTAGACTAACTGGATTTGGTTTCCATGTGTTAGTTGTATTTAGTAATTGAGCAGGATTAAGGCCAACATCAACAGGTTTATGTGTAGTAAATTTGGATACTTCGTCGAAGACTTTTGCAGAGAAGAAAGTATTGAAATTAGTGGCTGTTTCCAATGGATTTTCGAATTTCTTCTCTTCTTTTATGTCTTTGTACTGTACTATTTATTTAATGATTTTCCAGGTTCGTTTTGGATGTTTCTTTGCTGTTTGTAGTTCCTTTTGGAAGTGCTTTCGTTTTGTTTCGTTAATTTTTTTGCGGAGAGCCATTGCATGATGTTTANCATCATCGGTGAGTTCCATACCTTGAAATTCATTCCTCCTATCCCATAGTTTTTCCTGGAATAGTTCTGGTGTGTATAGAGTCTGTAGCATTACATCGCTGCTCATGCTCCATTTTCAAGTTATGCGTATTATTTAATCGCGTACAAATTAAATCGTACTTTTTACAATAAAGTTCCTGTATTTTTGTGATTAGGTTTTTGTAACTCTAAGCGAGATTCTTGTAAATTTTTAATTATAAAAATTCACTGTATTTTGTAAAAGCATTCTTAGTACTTAAAGAACTGTCGCTATGGTTCCTCTCAAAAATTTCACCCCTGAGAAGCACATCCGGATCCTGACTCGACGTCAATCTGATCGTAGCTTTTAGGAGATAACAACTTAAGTTTAAAGTGCCTTAAAGTGAAGTGTTCTTACAGTAAGTTTAGAATTAATTGTGTTTAGGACTTAGATATATTTATTAGTCTCAATATATTTTTCTAGAAATATGAGGGTAGGATTGTTTCATATAATTTGTGTTAATTTTTGTATAATGTGCGTATGTAGAGACGACCTATGGTACATCCCTGAAATATCCAAGTTTTAGGACTTGTATTTTGGGATTTAATAGAACAACTTGTGTTCTTAACTAGTACTGAGAGTATTTCTTATCTAATCTTCAAATCTACTTTGCTTTCTGTTTAAAAATTCACCTGTTATGTTGAGATTTTCTATTGCTCATCCTTAGTCATATGTTTCTTAATTTTGCTGTTACAAGCTCTCTCTGCATTACTCCAAATATTTACTTGAAATACTTTCCTTTTACTGTTCAATTGACACAGTGAACTTCTTTTATAACCTGTTTTCTTTATTGTTCAAATTCTCTGCACACTCCCTGAATAGATGTGGGATCTGCTGAATATGGTGTAGCTAGACCGTAAATTAGATTACTAGATTTAACCACAGACTGAAAATTGTCTTAAATCACAAACTTGCCTTTACATTGCATTCTATACCTAGAAGTAGAGATTTTTATAAACATGTATTCAGCTTATAACTATATTGATTTCATTCCCTTGTAAAATAGACATATTTTTTTTTATTCATTGTGTGTTGCTTACCTGGAAGTATAGAATTCTTATTTGACAATTCCCATCCAGGTATTATTGATATATCATTCCCTCTCAATACTATTGTAGTTTTTTTATTGCAAATATTTTCATCTCAGGTCATATTTATCCAAATCTTAAATATCAGAGATTAACCATAATATTATGGTTTGCTAGATGATATATCGGCTGAATAAAGATATCCATAATGTGCTATGTTATCACTAGTTGGTTTTCTTCATTTTTTTACCATGTCTTGAGATGTCCATTATATTTCTGTATAATGTTTAGGATGTATTTTATTCTTGCTCTAATTAGGATGTTCTAATTATTTTATATAGAAAGCTTTGTTCATGTTAGGTTGCTATATTGTGCCTGTATTATAGCAATATTGCAGGATTATGGAAATTATCCTTGTGGTTAAAGATTTTGGCCTTGCATACTTGAGCGACCTTTTCCACGAGACTCCTTATTGTCTGTTCAACAATTGTGCTCATATTTTTAGTTACAATATGAACCAAATAATCATTTCCATCTCTAGATTTAATTGATCCTAAATCAAACATTAAAAATGGACTTTGTTCAGTAGATGAAACTGAGTTTATTAAAACTCAATTATCTTTTCTAGAATTCCATGTTCACTGAAGCAACTTTTGCTTAGTTTCTAGTCTTAAAAATATACCTTTTTTGAGGATTAGATTCCTTGTTTATTTAAAAGGGACTTACTCTTTTATCTCTCTATAAGGTTATATTCCAGCTCTCTTGAATATTTGAGATTGGACTGCCTTACTACTGCATTTCATTCTGATTAGCCTTGTCATTGCTTAAGTTTGCTACGGGTAATGCTGGTGTTTGTTTATGTTCGTGAAGATGTGAAAATTAAGCTCAACTTTCTCTTCCAGACACCTGGCGGTCCTGCTCTTACCTCATCGATGCTTTAGCATCTCATTGCTCTCGTTGCTCTCATCTTCTCACTCTCATCTCTTACCTCATCGATGCTTTAGCATCTCTTTTCTCTCTCCTCTCGAGTCTCATCGTTGCTTTTTAGATCTTAACACTTGATCATATTCTTGATCATAGTCCTGATCATAGTCCTGGTCATAGTCCTGATCATATTCCTTATCACATTCCTGATCATATTTCTGATCATATTCCTGATCATATTCCTGATCATATTTTTGATCATATTCTTGATCATATTTTCGACCATATTCTCGATCATTACTTTTAGTTCTCAATCTCTTTTACTCGTGGACTACGGATGTCTTCTGTCCACCAGCTGCCCTACGGATCAATAAATAAACAAAAGCTGAGTACCCGTCATATCATTGAATTCCCCCAACTAGAGGTGCACCAGACGACTCCCTTAACCTTAGCTTCTGATAAATTGTTAATTACCACAACTCAAAATTCGTTTGGCTCCCACCAAAACATAACATTGGTGACAACAAGTCTTCATGCGGTAGGTAATTAAGCAGGATTTCAGTTTCTCTTTTGCTACATTAATTAAACATTCTACCGCGTGATGGTCGGATACTGAAGGTGATATTTTAGTGCTGATTATTGCTTCAAGATTATTAGTAATTGCTAGATCTAATAGAGTTTTGGAAGTTTTTGTTATTCCAAGTTGGTTCTTGGACCATTTGTGATAGATCAATTCTGTTTAGCATTTTGGTTAGCTTATTACTTCTATTCGTTAGGTCTACGTTGAAATCGCCGAAAGCATAGAATAATTTTTTGGTTTCTGAAATTATTCTAATAGTTTTCTGAATAAACTCTAAAGATGATTGTAAAGAAGCAGATGGGTGTCTGTAGACGGTGCCAATAATGAAAGATTTGTACTTTTTTGCCTGCACGTTAAGCCATACCATTTCTATACCCTCACACATTTCTTTTTCCAAAATCTGTGATGTTGTGTAGACCTGTTTGATGTA
>VCRD01005005.1:7778-30405 GCA_006783055.1 Trinorchestia longiramus
GTAATTTTGATCTTTTGGGTAGTAATTTTGATCTTTTGGGTAGTAATTTTGATCTTTTGGGTAGTAATTTTTATCTTTTGGGTAGTAATTTTGATCTTTTGGGTAGTAATTTTGATCTTTTGGGGAGTAATTTTGATCTTTTGGGTAGTAATTTTGATCTTTTGGGTAGTAATTTTGAACTTTTGGGTAGTAATTTTGATCTTTTGGGTAGTAATTTTGAACTTTTGGGTAGTAATTTTGATCTTTTGGGTAGTAATTTTGATCTTTTGGGTAGTAATTTTGATCTTTTGGGTAGTAATTTTGATCTTTTGGGTAGTAATTTTGATCTTTTGGGTAGTAATTTTGATCTTTTGGGGAGTAATTTTGGACTTCTGGTTAGTAATTTCAATCTTTTGGGTAGTAATTTTGAACTTTTGGGTAGTAATTGTTTTTCTACCTTTAATTTATTTGTATGGACTTTTGTTTGGTGCACAGCACGCTGAGCAGAAACAACTCTTTGATCTTCAATGCACATACACACCAAATCTTCCTCAAATTTTTTTGCCCAAAAATATTCGACAAAACAAAAACCTGCTAACAAACATCTGATGAACGTCCATGTGAGACCGTGTGCAATGAATTGCAACTTTGCATTTTACTTGTTCATCATATATTTATATATATATATATATATATATATATATATATATATATATATATATATATATATATATATATATATATATATATATATATATGAATTTAGTTCTAGTTTATTAGTTGTTAAAATTATCCTAAAGGTGGAAATCATTCCACCATAATCAGTACGCCGCAATAAACATGCAACAATTCAATGTCTCTGACATCCTCATCAAGCTGAAACAATACAAAAAAATTAGTCACTCATGAAATGTGGAAATAATATTGATGCAAAATTAAGACGTTATTCAAGAAAATGTAAGTATATCTTCACGTTCGCTGACTGTCCATCAGTAGTACTTATTAATTTTGTGGTTAATTTCACTCAAGCCTCTTTATTTGTTATAACTAAATTCATAGTTTAAAATTTAAAGAGTTTACATTTGCGGTACAAAGTCAATTAAAGAAAGTCACAATAATAATGAGGCTACACTGATAATCACAAAAACATGTTCTAAAAAACACTTCAAAAGCGAATCATGCAAATAATAATGGTGAAAATAACGACGTTTCACTAAAACTATAGAAGATCGGCATCATTAATCAAACTTAATTAAGTCACGAGCACTAATCTGTGTTTTATGCTGTTGTGTGCTGTGTTGTGTGTGTGTGTTAAAAGGGGAAAAATCTACATTATACAACTCAAACTTAACAATGAAAGTTAATGTTGGTTGCAAATATGTTATTTTCATGAAATGAGACATGTTCTTTCATGACATAATGTTACATATGCATAGTTTTAATGCCTCTGGAGTGTAGACTACATACACTATCTCATGTATCTAGAGTGGAAACCTAACATAATGCAACGGTATTCTAACTATGATACTTGAACTTAAACATTTTTATTAACTATCACTTATAATAATAAACAGATAACCTCTGTCACTACATTCATGCTCAAGCATAAAAAAAATTTCTATATATTTTTTATAAGCAACGAGGTTTTAACTCAAGATTTGTTGTGGGCTGATAACATACCTGAAAAAAGTCAACAAAAAATTCGTTGAGATTTTTGAAAAACTATTCATCGCTAATCCTGATACCAGAGCAATTATTTTTGGCATTATCGGCCTGATCACAAGATCTTTGTCTTCTAACCTCAATTGTTTACGTTTGTTTCAATTATCTACGACGATCAGATGATTTACGGTGGTTAGAAGAGCATTTAAAAGGCAGAGAATCTGAACCTAGTGCCAGTATCTACCTAGCTTCTCAGAGTCTACCTAGTCTCCGTGTCTACCTAGTGCCTCTGAGTCTACCTAGTCTCCGTGTCTACCTAGTGCCTCCAAGTCTACCTAGTCTCCGTATCTACTAAATTTACTTAATCTACGAGTCTACCAAGTCTCCGTGTCTACCTATAGCCTCAGAGTCTACCTAGTCTCCTAAGCTCGACACCTACTGAACACGTCTATCTTCAGAATGGAAAGGTAAGCGAAACTTTTTAAGGAGAATAATTCTTATAATAGGATAAGAATGCGTAAAACTAGGGAACTTGATAATTTATTGCATGAACTCGTACTTAATATTAACCGACTTCTTAGTACAGCCTCATAGTAGCATGATTCTCATATAATTGTTCAGTACATGCGGTTTAGTAATGAACAAAGTTCTGCTACTACATAACTAGTCAAATTGGACAGACCAGCATCGACAATTAAGCTTCACTAATGCATTTTCTGGTGCATGATGTAGCTCAGTTATAACCAAAGAAATAACGAATATTTTTTAACATTTGTTAAAAATTTTCCTCATAGATCCTCTGTATTTCCAAGTGACGATAATTAACCTGCATGCATTCGTTTATTTATTCATGGATCAAATAAATCAATATATCATTTTGTCATGAGTGGCTGTTACCATTATATAACAAGTGACTGTTACCATTATATAACAAGGGACTGTTACCATTATATAACAAGGGACTGTTACCATTATATAACAAGTGGCGGTTAGCATTATATAACAAGTGGCTGTTACCATTATATAACAAGTGGCTGTTACCATTATATAACAAGTGGCTGTTACCATTATATAACAAGTGGCTGTTACCATTATATAGCAAGGGACTGTTACCATTATATAACAAGTGGCTGTTACTATTACATAACAAGTGGCTGTTACTATTATATAACAAGTCGATATGTTACCATTATATAACAAGTGGCTGTTACCATTATACAACAAGGGACTGTTACCATTATGCGACAAGGGACTGTTACCATTATATAACAAGTGACTGTTATCATTATATAACAAGTGACTGTTACCATTATACGACAAGGGACTGTTACCATTATATAACAAGTGACTGCAACCAATCAGTACCTAAAAGGCACAAGCAAGAAAGTAACTTCACACGGCATGAGACTGGGGTAGCAACTCAAAAATAGACCATTCGGTTCGTTCCTGCCACTATATTCTTTTCCATTCTTTTCTATTCTATTCTATTCTATTTTCTTCTATTCTATTCTATTCTATTCTATTCTATTCTATTCTATATTCTTCTATTCTATTCTGTTTAACAAATCGTTCACCCTCCAAGAGGTATCGAACCACGTTCTCCGAGTGTCGCTGCCCAGTCAGCACGCCAGTGGTTTGACCACCTTGAAGTGTAGTGCATATCTCAGACGGCAAGGATTCTTAACTTCAGCTGTACATTAAAAAAATTACAAATTCAACCTCCTCGCCAACAGCCTACGCCAATAATTTAACAGACAAAGGTCTTATCAAAATCAGACTACACAGAAATTATGTTTATATGAGGAACGATGAAGTGTTTGAATTTACTTAGAGATCACAGGTCAAGTCAACGGAAATATTCCAGGCACAATTACTGTCTATCGAGCCCAGCAAAATGAGAACAAAAGTTGCATAGAAAACGGCGGCAGCACGATTATCAGAAAGTATTTTTTCCGCCCAAAATTGCAATGGTTGCCCCTCTAGTCACACGAAACGAAGCATAAAATGCGAAAGCTCGAGCAATTTTGTTTATTTTCCATAGCAGTCGCGTGTTTTTATTGACACCCATAAGCCGTTGCACTACGCGTCAGTTTGTTTCCGCTTTCTGTTCCAGGCGCAAAATTGCCGAGCTCGCTGTTTCGTTGGGGTTACCTTCACTACCACAAACGCTGCTTTTCCTGTCGACCACAGCATGTCTCTTCGGTGCTAGCGTGGCAAATACAACACAACTGGAAAGCTCCATGAGCCTCATAACTGACTCCATGCACAGTTTCGAGATCTTGTCTCCTCTGAACAAAAGTGTTAGTTTGAGGAGAATAGCACGTGATCTTGTGCATGATGTAGATGATCTTGGTTACTATGCCCCGTGTACTGACACGTCGATACTCACACAAACAGTCACACGAGTCACTGATGTGAGCGAAATTTCAACTTCTGTTCAAACGATCACATTGACATCAACGTCTCGAGTGAGTCTCGTCTCTACAATAACGTTAACTGAAAATCAACTCGAGACTACCGTGGAAAATTCTCAGGAAGTTTTCATGCTGACAGAAAACGTCACAGAGACGCACTTTTTGCAGATCCCGTCCCAACTTACGTCTGTTACGTCACCTGGTGATTACAAGACAGTGACGTCTACGTCGTTCAAGTGGGTGAAACTAACTCATACAGAGACACGTTTAGTACAGAACACCGAAATCGAAGTGGATGTTGAAAACGTTACTCAAACAATTGCCCCAAACAAGGAACTTCATCATGAAAATGAAACCACTTTAGTAACCATCACCAACGTCGGTGATCCCACGACATAGGTTTCTACCGTAACAGAAAACGAATCTACGTTTTTTATCTACAAAACAAGCGTGGCTTCGATGAGCGTGACCTACACAGAGACCCTGTTGACTCCTTCCTTCTCGGTGAGCTGGGTTGTAACCAACCTCACTGTGACGTCATACGAAGCAAGCAAAGTGTACGAGACTCGGACCAATACGTTGTGGGTGACCAGTACAAGTACTGCTATGTTGTACAACACTAAAACTACTACGGAGACCACACAAATGTACACTGAGACTACCACTACTTCTACGTCAGTTGTTCGTGAAAAACTAACCATCACAGCTCCAACAGCCACAACCAAATTCGTGACTGTCCCTCGTACAGTGTCGACTGTCACTGAAACTCTAGACACGAGCACCTACGTCAAGACAGTCAGGAAAGCATGTCATCATCGATAGGAAATTTACGATTTTCTTTCCAGTCATCGACTAGCTTTATCGAAAACAACTAATAATCCTTTTAAATTAGCCCATGCACAGAACCTTCTGGAGTTACTTTTTGAACTATATGTTGTCTTTTGTTCTGTAAAATTAACCTATTAGAAAAATTGTCCGAATACCTTTAGTGTTTTCCAGACGTCTCTGTGTTTTAATTGTATCATTTGTGTAGGACTTTTACTTGTATTTTCGGTACACGGAGATGAACAATTTTTGTTCAATGCAACAAACAATGACGTCTGGAGCATATAATAAGTTCTGCATTTAATTTTTGCTGATATCTATTTCGCACAAATATGCTCGTCATTAATTCATCTATTGAATTTCACTAAACTAAATCTAGGCACGGTTTAAATTCCTCTAATAATTTTCTATAAATTTGTAATCTCATTTGCACAGATCGGTTTCACAAATTAGTTAGTTTTTGAAAGGTGTATTACCAATACTGATTTCCATCCAAAATACCGCCACACCGGCGCCGGTCAAAATCTTCTCAATATCAAAATACGATTTTTAAAACCAAAACACGATTTCAACAACGCATAAAATTCCGCAAAAAAGTAACTGCCGGCCTAGTATCTTTAACTCATTCAACATAATCAACATACTTTTCGTATTATCATCCTCGTACTTTACTCTTTACTAGCCTTATCATTTCTAAAAAAAATAACTGATGGGTTGTAGGGCATTCAGTTCAGTTGTGATGAATAAATTAGTATTTTCTCAGACACATGTATGACTGATGAGAAACTCAGTAATATTAAACAATTTATTAAAAAAAATAAAGGTATGCCAACGAATTGTGGTCTTTAATTTATCTTTCTCAGGAATTACACTCACGAGAATTAAAAAATAGCTCATGTTTATTTTTGATGGAATAACAGCTCATGTTTATTTTTGATGGAATAACAGCTCATGGCTATTTTTGATGGAATAATAGATCATGTCTATTTTTGATGGAATAACAGCTCAAGTCTACTTTTGATGGAATAACAGCTCTGGTCTATTTTTGATGGAATAACAGATCATGTCTATTTTTGATGGAATAACAGCTCATGTCTATTTTTGATGGAATAACAGATCATGTCTATTTTTGATGGAATAACAGCTCAAGCCTATTTTTGATGGAATAACAGCTCATGTCTATTTTTGATAGAATAACAGATCATGTCTATTTTTGATGGAATAACAGCTCAAGTCTACTTTTGATGGAATAACAGCTCAAATCTACTTTTGATGGAATAACAGATCATGTTTATTTTTGATGGAATAACAGCTCAAGTCTACTGTTGATGAAATAACAGATCATGTTTATTTTTGATGGAATACCAGCTCAAATCTACTTTTGATGGAATAACAGCTCAAATCTATTTTTGATGGAATAACAGCTCAAATCTACTTTTAATGGAATAACAGCTCAAATCTACTTTTGATGAAATAACAGCACAAATCTACTTTTGATGGAATAACAGCTCAAATCTACTTTTGATGGAATAACAGCTCAAATCTACTTTTGATGGAATAACAGCTCAAATCTACTTTTGATGGAATAACAGCTCAAATCTACTTTTGATGGAATAACAGCTCAAATCTACTTTTGATGGAATAACAGCTCAAATCTACTTTTGATGGAATAACAGTTCAAATCTACTTTTGATGGAATAACAGCTCAAATCTACTTTTGATGGAATAACAGCTCAAATCTACTTTTGATGGAATAACAGCTCAAATCTACTTTTGATGGAATAACAGCTCAAGTCTACTTTTGATGGAATAACAGCTCAAATCTACTTTTGATGGAATAACAGCTCAAATCTACTTTTGATGGAATAACAGCTCAAATCTACTTTTGATGGAATAACAGCTCAAGTCTACTTTTGATGGAATAACAGCTCAAATCTACTTTTGATGGAATAGCAGCTCAAATCTACTTTTGATGGAATAACAACCTGCTAGTATTTTGCTTGCTTCTTCCTGAAATTCAACTTTACTTGAACTTTAACCTAACAAAATTACCGTTACTTTAACGTGCCTCGAACTTTCCTCCTAAAAAAATTACCATTACCTCAACTTTACTTGAACTTTAACGCAACTGAATTATCATTGCTTTAACAAAAATAAGTATGAATGAAAAACTCATAATTTTGAGAAATGATAGATTAGAGTTAACGCACTAACTACCAATTCGTTGGTCGTCAGCCTGAAGGACAAATCACATGGAAATGCAAGCCCGTAGCAATCTAGAAGAGCTGTGTTTCATCACAAAAGTTGAAATATTCCTCGCTTTCGATGAAATAATTTCAATTAAAATTTGTAATCAATTTCGTTATTTTCGGTGAGCGGCAGCAGTTTTGCAACTAGCCGTATAGTGAGTTCGACTTGAGGGAAATTTTACAAGTACAAGTATAAGAAAAGTATCGTATAATCAAACCTCGGTGAGTTCAGTTTGACTAGTTTTAAGTTTATGTTAAGATTTTATTGTAAATGAGTACTTTGATAGCAGTCAGTCAACAGACTCGAAGAACTTACATAGTTCACGACCATTGTACAACAGTTTACTCTAACATATTTTATCATTCCGGTCGTTTTGCAACATATCTGAAGTAGAAGGTGATTCTCTTCAGCATAAGGTACCACTCTTAAGTATTATAGAAGGTGATTCTCTTCAGCATAAGGTACCACTCTTAAGTATTATAGAAGGTGATTCTTTTAAGTAGAAGGTAGGTTTCTTAAGTAGAAGGTATCTGTCTTAAGTAGAAGGTTCCTCTCTTAAGTAGAAGGTGACTATCTTCAACAGCATTTGCTCAGTACTGCAATTTTTTTTAAAGTCTATGATTTCAATTAATAGACTTGCATAATGAATTTCAAAACAGCCTCATTAACAATAAAAAGTTGTAAAAAATCAACACAAGGCCATGCAAAGTGATTTTATAAAAAATCTACGTGTGGTGATATCAAGGACCATTTACATAAAAAGTAAGATGTAATTTTCATAAATGAAGGAATTCCTCACAAAAAACAAGTTAATCTAAATTACTTTAATTTCAGGGTGGCATCATCAAGCACAGCTCTCCTCCTCCTGCTGACTCTTGGACAGACCATAATAGCTGAAGTGCCTCACGAGGCCATGCCACCGCACCTTCATGAGACAAAAGCAGTTTGGCCTCACCAACACAACGAATTTGACCCTGCACTCCACCCAGCGGACATCCAGCCCCCCTTGGTCGACCTCAGGGACTTGAACATCTTGAGCCTCAACGAGCGGCAATCCATTCCTGTGGTGTTGACCACAAACGAAGCTGGAAACTTGGTGTATCTTCCATACTGCAACGAAGTCTTTGAAACTGAAACTTCCACTGAAATCCTGACGAACACAAGGTCTTGGGTGAACTTCCAGTACCCAATTACTGTGGTGCAGCTCACTGAACAACACACATACACCTCTTTTGTTACCAGCACCTCGGTACTCACCGTTACTGAAAAGGCGTACACGGCGATACACTCAAACGCATTTTCTACTCAAACTGTGACAGTCACTGAAGAATTTGATAGCACCTACTTCACGAATACCGCAGACCCTGAGGTGAACCCAAAAATAGTCGTCAATAATCTGGTCATCCAAGAAACTTCGCTTGTGACGTCAATCTTTACAGAATTAGAAGTAGAAACTCAGGAGTTTAATTTTACGTCGACCATGTACGAGACCGCTACTCCTCTGGTGATGACACTGACGGAAACGGAAGCTTCTTTCGTGACAACCACTAGCCAAGCTCCTCCATTCCTCTCTTTTGATACGACAACTTCGACCATCGCCGTCACAAAAACAGTGTACGACCCAGTGCTGCTGTACACCTCGACTGTGCAAGTGTTCTCATCAAAGATAAAAGTTTGGCCATTCACTAAAGAAGTTCAAGTAACTGTAACGGAAACGACAGACGTACCGACAACGGACACCATTTTTCAGTTGAGCACTTCCATCAAAACAGTTGAAGAAACTGTGACTTTCATGAGCACTATCTCGGTTTTGAGCACAGTGCTGAAAACTAATACTACAACTACTCACACAACTAAGACTGAAACTTGGACCACCACTTCTACTCCAGTTATTACTGTTTCTACATCTGAATCTACACCAATCTCGATCACTACAGTTACCACATTCGAAACGTTTGTACTTTCAACCAAAATCATAACTTGTCCCCCTGCTTCTGCGTACAGTAGCGTGTCTGTAAGTTACTCAGCTGTGTTCCATTTCTAACTAGTTACTCCTTAAACTCTGGTGTACCTTCATTGTCTGCAAATCAAGAATTAACTCCCGAAAAACATTGATATTAATTCATGAAAGAACTGGAATTACAGGAAATGAATGGTCAAAGGGTAGAAAAAAGAAAGAAAGAAACTTTATTTCCAATCAGGTATACAGTAGAGATACATTGAACTTTAAATTCTTGGTGCCAACATCTCAAAAGTAGTGATAATGCTCCAAGCGACTATTTCCGTCCTCTGTGCTGCAACCTGAAGCAGAGGCTCAGACTCTCACGAACTTGAAAGTCTAGTCTCACAGATGTGTTGAGGTATACCTGAGCTAGTGTACCTGATTGGTTAGCAAAAATACCTAAGATAGATTTCTTGAACATCTGTTTTTCACCAATGTCCAATTAATAAATGGTACACTGAGTTCCTAATTGTTTTGTTATCTATTTCTGGTCGTTTGATGGACAATGGGTGCAGAACTTATCGATTTGATTATGGGGCTTATAGAAATTTTCGTCCAGTGAGAAAATTATCCCCAATTCATGCAGCGTTCTGCTTATAAAAAGTTAATTTCTAAACAGGATTTTAGTTCATTAAAGTAAATATAACAGAGTGCATATTATGTCGCAATGGAAAATTATATTTTTGAGGCATTTAGTGTCTCGTTATAGCACACCAAGTGTGATAGTTTAAAAGTGTCACTCAAAATTAGATGCACTGGTAACAGTAAATTAATTCCGATTCGTAAAAACGTGAATATAATGAATAGGTATCCCCGTAAGAATATATTTTCTTCAACTAACGTTTTCTTTCACTGTTTAAAAAATGGAATGAGTGTTCATTTGAAATGCAGATGAATAAAAAATTCCAGTGCTAGTTACAACGTACATATACTACAAATCAACAACAATAAAATAATAGTGAGCTAAATAGAAAGGAATAAATGTGGGTGTTCTGTCCAAGCCCTCTGAACGACTGTAAGATAGCCAATGATTTTGCCTTATTCCTAATGTCAATTATCATTATTGCATTTGGGAACTCCTTCCAAAGCCTAAACTAGGTACAACCAAACGGGGTCTGAGAAAAATAAAATTCAAAGAGACCTATAATAACTTCTGATATGAGATGGTAGGTGGCTATTTACTACAGAGCTTTCTCGATTTGCTAGATCGATTTTGAGGTTGTGAACAATTTCATCATTGAAAATTGTAGTTCTTATATATTTTCAGTTCATCCTAATTTGTTGGACATTAACGATTCTTGAAAGACCCTTTTCAAAAAAAGCATCACAACACCAGGTGTCCATCAAGGAGATATCACAACATCAGAGGCCTGTCAAGGAAATATCGTAACATCGGATATCCATCAAAGAAATGTCTCAACATCAGATATCACAACATCAGATGTCCATCAAGGAAATATCGCAACATCAGATATCCATCAAAGAGATGTCACAACACCAGATATCCATCAAAGAGATGTCACAACATCAGATGTCAGTTTGGAATGACTTGAGAGACCATGTCCTCCACATGGAGTTCTGTGAGTCACGTACGCGTCTGTTGTGTAAGTCAGAGACCAGAGCTTTTGTGAGATCTCAAGAAGAACAGGACCTTTGTGAGCATTAACAAGTTCTAGCAACGAGTGGTCTTTGTTGATGGACATGAGTGGAATCATGGAAGACGAATGGTCTTTGTCAATAAACACGAAGGGCGTTTATTTAAAACGTATGGCCCTTGAAAATAAATGTGGGTAGCGTCATCGGTAACGATTGGCGCAATGAATAACTACTCAAATAAGTAGATATCTGCATTTTATTGAGCTTGACATTAAATTCTAATGGACTTGTTTAAACGAGAAGTGTGAAATACAAGATTCATTAAAAATTAAGTATTCTTATTTTGTTTTTCGTGCAGTATTTGAACGTCCCCTTGAAAAATAACTTTTATTTTTAAACTTGACTTCAATGGTACTATAACTGGGTGCATCGTTGTAATATCACCCACTTTCATGTTAATTTTTGACTTCGTAATGAAAATACTGGTGTACTGTATAGGTTTTACGTAGAGCTACTTACTATATTTTTTGCTTCTTTTTCAAATCAAGGCATGAAATTGTAATACTTGAAACTCTGATCCACACGTTCCCTTAATTTTTAAAATTTTCACAAATTAATCTACTTTTACAATTACCTTTTTCCCTCGAATTCGAATGTCCATAAATTTTTCTGTTTCCACCTTGTTAAGTACACACAAATATGTACCCAGCCACGATGACATAATTTGTTGTGAATAGTTGTAGAAACACTGCATTAGATTAACTGAAGCAACAAATGAAACAAACCAACTATATTGAATGAATTTGATTGAAACAAAGAATAACAAATAGCTGTACAAAACTCTGTATTAAGGATGAAAAAGATGCACGAGAGCAACGATTTAGAAGAAGCTCGCAAATTTGCCTGCTAGTAAAGACAATAGAAAACAGGAAGATGAAGACCGTGATCTCGTGTTCTTGAACCTAGCAGTTCATTACTAAGAATTTATTGGTACATGGGATCAGAACAAAGGAAGTACAGGCATGTTATCACGCGGACCAACTCTCCATAACTTGAGAAGTGACTCGAAGGGGGGGAAGGCCAGTGAAGAAACTTCGTGAGTGCAAAAAGAGATTGTCTCAAAAGTAAACATTCATTCTGAAGTAAGTCCCACCAGGTAATTTGACCGCAGGGATGTCGAAACACTTACTGAATAATTGCATGTGACAGCACGAATGCTTTACAAAAAATATATGTAGAAATGATCCACTTGGGTGAAACCTGTGTGCAGAATGGTTAAATTAAGACACTTGAATTAGAAACAGGATGAATTTTACAACATTCACAGTAGAGTGATAACATATGAAAGACATAGCAGAATAAAGATAACTAGAAGAAACAGAACATAAGACTGAATGAAAAACGCTGAAGATCTTTTTTAGTTACTTAAAATCATGTTACGACCAAAAACCCTTAACACAGTGCATTAATTTTGGTTCCAAAGATACAATAAGATCGCTACCAAACTTAAAGCTAACGTTAATAAATGAAATAATTGAACTACTAGAAACAGTGATAAATTTTTACAACTGGTTTGATCAAAACATGTCCATCACATCCCATGTGGAGAAAACATACTGAAAACTTCAACGATTTTTTCAGCGCTTGAAGATCATATTGTACGAAACAACTTGATTATTAAGCATACAATCTTTAGTGTCATCGCGCTTTGATTACTGTGACTTCGTCTGAAGAGGTTTAACTAAAGGTCTTCAAAGAAACCTACAGAAATGTAGGAATTTTGTTGCTAAGGTAGGATGGCAAACCAACTTCAGGAAAAACGATCATGCAAGCCCTCTCATAAAAAACTTAATCGGCCCTAATCGAACAACCCAATCCGAATTTTATCGTCTGACCGGCGCTAATTTTCGTCAGCATTAACCGGTAATTATCGCTTTTTCTTACGATAAACCGATGATATCTTACGATAAACCGGTAATTATTATCTGAAAAAGACTGTATTTTTATCGTCTTTTCCCTATGATTGGAATGACGGTAGGAATAAGACTGTAAAGACCTGTCAATATCGTTGGCGAACATTTCATCGTCTGGAAATACCTATAATTACCGGTAATAACCGGTACTATTTCTATCGTCGGAAGTTCCTACTATAAACGATGATTATCACCGCAAATCGATGATTATCTCCGGTGAACCGACGAAAAAATTCGGATTGGGAAAGACAACTCATTCACTAGGTCAGATTAGTATTTTCCTCTCTCAATCGCGGTATACATATCACCAGGTTTAAGATGTTGGATTTCAGAGTTAAAAAAACAATCCCATGTTCTGTGAATTAATACTACACTCTGTGATATAATTACATTGTTTTTTTAGTTAAATGACGGAAGCAAACAACTTTTTTAAATATTGGCAAGAAAGAATAGCGACCTATGTGAATGATCAGTCTTTTAGTATTGAAAAGTGAACTACGCTCTGAAAAATACAATGTTTGAATTGAAAGCCCAGTTGTTGAACAACTAGTTTAGTTTTGCTGCCTTGTGAAACACCCACCAAACAATTGAACTTTAAATAAAAAAAATGAACATTTGCAATGGGGTATGCAGTGCAGATACATTGGTTTTTAACGTCGGGAAATAACTTTGAATTTATTTCTCACAAATCGTTGGTAGAACATGAATAAAAACATACATATTGTTTAAGTGCAAATACAGGGTGTCTCAAAAAAATGTACTCACCCTTTAACCGTTGCTAACACACTGTCTTCTTTGTGTTGCAGGTGTGAGGTTCGAACCTTTGCGAACATGATTCTTTAATCACATTTAATCATGTTCGCAAAGGTTCGAACCTCACACCTGCAACACAAAGAAGACAGCATGTTAGCAACGGTTAAAGGGTGAGTACATTTTTTTTGAGACACCCTGTAGTTAAATAACCCACACGTTAATGCACAGATATTCTCGTTAAACACACAGAAAAATATTAACGTCTTAATTCATGTGTTACACTTTACCATCTTACTTTTTTAACTCAAGATCTCACTTTTTTAACTCAAGACTAATATTGTGTAGTAGTCGTAGTTCTTGAAGCCCCACACATGTCCCTGGAGTACAGTGAGTACTTAAGCTCTGATTGCCTTGAATCAGTGTTTAAAATCACATCACAAAAGCATGATGGAAGTTCAAGATACTCAGAGACATACTTGTATGATCTCAACGCACACTCAGAGCAACAGGTCGTCATCTCAGGTCAAAGGCTGATTTCTATTTATTGAATGAATAAAACTGTTCATTTTTGCACTCCTGCAGCTGGTAGCCAAGTTTCAATCGAATTTTCTTCTATAAATCAGTTCATTTTTATGTCATGAATAAAACTGCAGATTCTTGCCGAGACTCGGTCGCAATATATTTATTTCGGGTACTTTTATTTCTTGTATTATGTATATTGATCGCTGTATAAAATAGAAAAAGAGCAGTGAAGTGTATTCATGCCTTACAATAAGTCGTCGTTTATTGCCTGAGCAGTTTCCAAAAGATGGCAAAAAGCAGAAGTGTATGCAAATCTTCATGTAGTAAATCAATATAATTTTTTAAACAGTTTGACAGTATTAGTTTGTTTTTTGGTTTTCCGTTCCTCATTTGTCCAGAACAAAAAAATATGGATACAATTATTTTGAAGACGCAAAGTATCAGGCTTTATGATTCATGAACATTACAATTTCGTGCTTTATCATTCAATGAAATATTGTAAAATGCTCCAAAATCTACTAAAATATTGTAGCTTGCTATATGAACCCCTAGAATATTGTAAAATGCTCCAACGTCTACTGAAATATTGTAAAATGCTCCAACATCTACAGAAATATTGTGAAATGCTCCACATCTACTGAAATATTGTGAAATGCTCCAACATCTACTGAAATATGGTGAAATGCTCCAACATCTACTGAAATATTGTGAAATGCTCCAACATCTACTGAAATATTGTGAAATGCTCCAACATCTACAGAAATATTGTGAAATGCTCCAACATCTACTGAAATATTGTGAAATGCTCCAACATCTACAGAAATATTGTGAAATGCTCCAACGTCTACTGAAATATTGTAAAATGCTCCAACATCCACTGAAATATTGTGAAATGCTCCAACATCTACTGAAATATTGTGAAATGCTCCAACATCTACTGAAATATTGTGAAATGCTCCAACATCTACTGAAATATTGTGAAATGCTCCAACATCTACTGAAATATTGTGAAATGCTCCAACATCTACAGAAATATTGTGAAATGCTCCAACATCTACAGAAATATTGTGAAATGCATCAAAATGTACTGAGTGGTTAAGGACTAGGCTTCGTAGCTCACTGCAAATATTAATTCACTTCTTTTACGTTCCCACACAAGTTCCCTCAACTGTTGAAGTGGAAGAAGTGGGGTAGATTTTTGAGAACATGTGGGGTAGACACGGGGAACATGTGAAGTAGATTTTTGGGAACATGTGGTGTAGACACATGGGAACATGGGAGGGTAGACACGTGGGAACAAGTGGGGTAGACACATGGGAACATGGGAGGGGTAGACACGTGGGAACATGTGAGGTAGACACGGGAGAACATGTGAAGTAGATTTTTGAGAACATGTGGTGTAAACACGTGGGAACAAGTAGGGTAGACACATGGGAACATGTGGGGTAGATACATGGGAACATGTGGGGTAGACACATGGGAACATGTGGTGTAGACACGTGGGAACAACTGGGGTAGACACGTGGGAACATGTGGGGTAGACACGTGGGAACAACTGGGGTAGACACGTGGGAACATGGGAGGGGTAGACCATAAATGAAAACTACTAGACCTTGAGTCACGTGACTCCTAGCGTCCTCTGCCACCCTCCCCTCTCCCCCACTCCACATAACGGGGGTTCTCTTCCCCACTCCACATAACGAGGGTCCTCTCCCCCACTCCACATAACGGGGGTTCTCTCCCCCACTCTACATAACGAGGGTCCTCTCCCCCACTCCACACAACGGGGGTTCTCTCCCCCACTCCACATAACGGGGGTTCTCTCCCCCACTCCACATAACGGGGGTTCTCTCCCCCACTCTACATAACGAGGGTCCTCTCCCCCACGCCACATAACGGGGGTTCTCTCCCCCACTCCACATAACGGGGATTCTCTCCCCCACTAGCGTCCTGTATGCGACTCCTGTCAGGCGCTCGAGCGGGCGTCCGTGTGGGTCCTGCAAGAATTGGGTCATGCCTTTTGGGTCATGTCTTTTGAGTAATGCCTTTTGGGTCATGTCTTTTGGGTCATGCCTTTTGGGTCATGCCTTTTGGGTCATGTCACTTGGGTCATGTCTCTTGGGTCATGTCTTTTGGGTCATGCCTTTTAGGTCATGCCTTTTGGGTCGTGTCTTTTGAGTAATGCCTCTTGGGTCATGCCTTTTGGGTCATGTCTAATGCCTTTTTAGGAACGCTTTTGAGATGAGTGTAAGCATGACTCAGCAGGTGGAGGAGCATAAGACAGTTTGTGTTGTTTTGACCTCTGCCAGGCAAGATTTTGGGGTGCGGCAACATGACTTCCTTTTTTACATGCGTTTTGCTTTGAAAAAAGGAAGTTTAGTTGTCGCAGCCTGTATTTTTGAAGTGATAGAGGCGCTCACATCTGTTCGGCTGAGCGCACAGAGTTTGACCTTATTTTGAAAATTCGTGTGTGTTTCATTGGTCATCACAGTGTCAGGGAAAGCAAAGGATTATGATTTGCTTTGAGGAAAATATAAAGGCCTCTTGAGATAAGTATTCTCAGTAATCAATCGACCTGGTAGTATAGCGCAGTGATAAGAAGTACATGCGTACAGTACAATGATGCGAAGCACATGCGTGTGGTACAGTGTAGTAGTACACACGTACAGTACATGCATTTCTTAAGTCTAGCCGGATCAATGAATTAAAAGTAATTATGTATTGTACATTGTAATGAAACATACACAAATTTTCTATTATTCATGGAAGCCAGAGGAAAAAGTTTTACGTAGACTATCACACCTATACAACTTAGGTGTCAAATTGATGTAGAGATTATGCGTGTACATGGTAGATATTATGCGTATACCACTTAAGTACCAAGTTGCTGTAGAGATTATGCTTGTTCATAATATTATGCTTGTTCATAGTAGAGATTATGCTTGTTCATAATAGAGATTATGCTTGTTCATAGTGGAGATTATGCTTATTCTTAGTAGAGATTAAATTTGTTCATAAAGTTATTGAAGGCATGAACTTGTCTGAATCTGACGTATTCAGTAGAGCTGTTTTTAAACAGCACCGCAGTTTCGTTGTGTACACAAATCTCTTCCTTATGAAAAATTTCAAATTTCAGCAGAACAAACTGAAATCATTCGTCCGAAACGCACTGCCTCGAGGCTTTAAGAAAGAACGCAAAGAACAAACGAACATTTATTAGGATAAAGCACACAAAATTTTTAGTACTCCGATTTTGAAGTAACACATGTATCTCAAGATGAGTGATTCAGAAATATCAGACATAACAAAGCATTGACTTTAACTAAGAGTAGCACAATTGGCAGGGTCAATGTTTGCTTGAGGAATATCAGACATAACAAAGCATTGACTTTAACGAAGAGTAGCACAATTGGCAGGGTCAATGTTTGCTTGAGGAATATCAGACATAACAAAGCATTGACTTTAACTAAGAGTAGTACAATTGACAGGGTCAATGTTTGCTTGAGGAATATCAGACATAACAAAGCATTGACTTTAACGAAGAGTAGCACAATTGGCAGGGTCAATGTTTGCTTGGGGAAAAGAGGATATAAGGACGAGCAAATACGTCACATAGGTCACAATGGCAGTAGTTCTCACTTAATTTGGTCAGAATGGTAGTAGTTCTCAATTAATTAAGTCAAAATAGAAGCAGTTCTCATACAATTAAGTCACAATAGCAGTAGTTTTCACAAAATTAGGTTACAATAGTAGTAGTTCTCACTTAATCAGGCGAAAACGATAGTAGTTCTCACTTAATTAGGTCAAAATAGAAGTAGTTCTAACAAAATTAGGTCAAAATAGAAGTAGTTCTCATAAAATTAAGTCACAATGGCAGTAGTTCTCACAAAATAAATCTAATTTTTTGTTTCAAACGCATGCATCGGCCACAAAGAAATATTTTTCAAGACACTTGATTATTTTACGTTGCATTTTATTGCTTTCATTCCATCCTCTACTCCCAGTCTGTAGCAGGGATGTGAATTTTATCTGAATGTAGCGTGTGATTTCGGTAGAAAGTTGTAGCAGTAGACAAGTAGACTTGACTTAGTGTAGACTTGTGGTCGTAGTAGACACGTACACTTGGCTTGCTGTAGAAGTACAGGGTGTCCATAAGGTCTCTTTACCATTTTAACCATTTCATTTTTGAAATGGTAAAGAGACTTTATGGACACCCTGTATATTTTCTTACTCATTTCTACAGCAGGCTTCTAGAAGATAGTAGTCAGCTGGCTTGTATGCTTGCATCAGCGTGCCTCATTCAAGGGTTCGACTCAGTATAACTGCATAAAACTTAATGAAAAATGTTGCCATGATTTTAAAACGCATTTAGACTTAACGTGGTTTGTAGTCACCACAAAGACCTCGAGAACGAAAGAATAGAAGAACTTCTCATGTAAGTAATTATTTTCAATAGGTATCTTGTACCTCTATTTGTATAGGACGCACCAGCAAGTCTCATGAGGCGCACCAGCAAGTCTCACGAGGCGCACCAGCAAGTCTCATGAGGCTGAAGAGTTGCTATGTATGGTTATATGTTAAAAATATCAATAAAATAAAATAAACTATGAGAAAAATAACTGAAGAGAGCACCTGCCTGAAGTTAAGCACTTCAACTGGAAAAGGGGACTGAGACAGCCTTCAACTGGAATTACTGAGACAGTCTTCAACTTGAATGACTGAGACAGTCTTCAACTGGAATGACTGAGACAGTCTTCAATTGGAATGACTGAGACAGTCTTCAATTGGAATGACTGAGACAGTCTTCAACTGGAATGACTGAGACAGTCTTCAACTGGAATGACTGGGGCAGTCTTCAACTGGAATGACTGAGACAGTCTTCAACTGGAATGACTGAGGCAGCCTTCAACTGGAATGACTGACACGTGACTGAGAGACAGTCATGACTGCAAAAAAAATAATTTCTCAATACAGAGAAAAAACTGCGCCCTAAATCGGTCATGCACGGAGCACCCCTTACATGACACGTACTGTGTAGCTGTGGTACTTGGTGTGTGGTACCTGGTGTGTGGTACCTGGTGTGTGGTACCTGGTGTGTGGTACCTGGTGTGTGGTACCTGGTGTGTGATACCTGCTGTGTGGTACCTGGTGTGTGGGGACCTGGTGTGTGGTACCTGGTGTGTGGTACCTGGTGTGTGGTACCTGGTGTGTGGTACCTGGTGTGTGGTACTTGGTATGTGATACTTGGTGTGTGGTAATTGGTTTGTGGTACTTGGTACTTGGTGTGTGGTACTTGCTACTTGGTGTGTGGTTACATCCTGCATGGTTTGCTTGTTCGCTCCATGGTGTTCAGTATAGAAGAAGAATGGTATGCATGGCTACATGCTACATGTATGTACGTCCATGTCAAGTCATGACACATAGGTACAACTGGTGTCAACATGTAGGTACAGTTGTAGAGCAACTGTAGTAGAGTAGAGTAACACTCTTGTGTCACTGGGTGCGTAGCTGTAAGATTAAGCCGATCGTATCTTGTGATTTGAAATATACTTTTTGTGGCTAATGAGGCCAGCCAATTCATGTGAAATATGATAACAAAAATAGCTCCTTGTTTCCAAAGTCAGACAACAGCACTGCAATCATTAATGTCTTGTTGTCATTACTAATTATAAGTTATACAGCTTTTCGTGCAACGTGTGTATATCAGAAACACGAAACAATGATAGTTCTGCACCTACGAGAGACGTTTGTAATCTTTAAACTGCACGAATTAAAACTAATTTTCAAGCTACAAGAAGTAATAATCATTTTTGAGTTACACTAAATAAAATTAATTCTCAAGTCCCAGCAAACCACATCACGCTCGAGCTACCCTCAACAATATAGATTTTCGAAATACGCTTAAGAAAAGTAATTCATGAGCTACACAAAATAATGATAATCCTCATCTTACACAAGATAGAATAATAATTCTCGAGCTACCCAGAACAAAAGCAGTTCCCGAGCTACACGAAAGAATTATAATTCTGCGGCGGCAAGGAACTATAACTTTATTGTCACTCGGACTCTGAGTGACACATCGTGATGCGGGTGCCCCGCTGTGACCTCCTAGCCACGCCTACCCTCCTAACATGACCTCGCTCCAGTGTGAGGTGTGTATGCTTCTTCTTCCCTATATAAGTTCCCGCTGGTTGAGGTCATGACACAGTGCATCTTCAGCAACCAACGAGAAAATATCTCATTTGGCTACTTTTGTACATCAATTTTCAAACATTGAGATAAACTTAAGCCAGCCATGAAGGTGAGGCGTCCGTTAGCAGTTTAATTAAATGCATTCAGTTGTCTTACCGGTCACTGGTATTGAAAAATTAATAACAAGTAGAAATGAGTTCGAGTAAAACTTCTACTTGCAATCAATTATTTTATGTAATTGTTTTCTCTTCACATTTTTTATTTAATTTCGTCAAATCAAATTTATATTTTTCATTTCATTGTTTATATTTTTATTTAATGCTAGCACTCAATTTTCGTTTAAGGATTTTAACTGCTCTCTAGGTTCATGTTTAATGAACTATGCACGTACATTTAAATCCTGATATTTTAACTAGAAAAAAAAACAGTAAAAGCCACAACCGGATTTCCGAAACAAACATGTAAATACACCGTTCTATGGATTGAGTTCAAAAATATATGTTGGATAAAACTTCAATTTTTATCAGTCCTATCATTGAATGCACACGAGGCATGACTGAACAGGTTCACCTGACATGACTGTATGGAAATGCTGGCAAACTGTGGTCATTGATCCACGAACAAAATACATAACAGAATAGCAGGACTAAAGTTTACTACAGAGACCCATGAATACTACAGTGAACCGATCATGTTTAGTACTTTTATTTTGTTTATAAATGTTCCTACAGCCTATGCAGACTGTCATTATTATTTTGAATACTTATTCTCAATGCCATGAGTTACTGAGTTTCAAGAACAGTTTAAATTTTGGTCTACGTCTTTCAACAACTATTCTCTGTTCTATTAGATACCTCTCTCCCTTTCAGAGTTTTAGATTTGCTCTCCTATTGTCCGTGGCCACGATCTGCATGGCCGACCACCCGACAGGAGGATCGTTTTCTTCCTCTTCGTCTTATGACAGCCCTGCACCATCATCCTCTTTAGCCTCATCACCTCATCGTTCAAACAAAGCATCATCTGGACCAGCCCCTTCTCGTCGACCGGCAGAAAACTATGGAGCTCCGTCACTGTCTTTGCAAAGATCTCCTTCGCCAAGAAATCCCTCTCAAAGCTACGGTCAACCTCCTCGTCAAAATCAGAGACCTTCCCAGGGTCACAGACAACCTCCTCGTCAAAACCAGAGACCTTCCCAGGGTCACAGACAACCTCCTCGTCAAAACCAGACACCTTCCCAGAGTTACAGACAACCTCCTCGTCAATCACAGAGACCTTCCCAAAACTATGAACAGCCTCAACCTCAAAGGCCATCCCAGGGATACAAACAACCTTCCCGTCAATCTGCAAGACCAACCCCGGCTTATTCAGCACCTCAACAACAGCCAGCACCGTCCCAATCTTATAGAGAACCTACTCGTCAGAAGCAGGGTGCTTCGTCAGGATACGGACAACCTCAACAACCTCAGACTCCATCACAGGATTACGGTTCGCCATCACAACAGTCATCTGGGTATTCTAACCAGGTATGTAAATTACTATTTGAACATTGATAGTGAAATATTAAAACCAGATAATGTAGTATACATACCAAAATAAAATAATAACGCACTATTATACGTGATGTATATCAAACAGGCCAGACCGATATCAAACGGCTGGCCAAACGGATATCAAACAGTCGATAGAATATGACTACGTATTTGACCTTTGTTTTCTGAGAGACTGTAATCCTAAAATGTTAAAAGTATTTGTATCATAAACCAGTCGACATAATGCAGGTTGATGGCCCAAATCCATTGAAACATAGTTTTGAGGAATGTGAAGCGTAAATTGAAGGGTGGAAAGCACTAGTGGACTACTTGCATTTTTTCCCACAGGAGAAAATGCAAGTTGTCCACTAGTGCTGTCCACCCTTCATATAGTAAACTACGGGATCGTAATCGCCTCTGTCTGCGCTGTGTTAGCGACAGCATGGGAGTGGACTACTTGCATATTTTCCCGTGGAAAATATATTATATTTACCATGGGAAAAAATGCAAGTAGTCCACTAGTGCTTTCCATCCTTCAATTAATACTTACACTTCTACTACAACTAGATTTTAATTCAAAGTGTTCTTCCGAAATTCTTTTGCAGGCACCGGCCCAGTACGATTTTGAATGGTCAGTGAATGACGAATACTCTGGAAACAACTTCGGCCACCAGGAAAAAAGAGATGGAGACAGGACAGATGGCTCCTACTATGTGGACCTTCCGGACGGTCGCACTCAGAGAGTTAATTACTACGTAGATGGATACTCAGGTTTTGTTGCAGACGTGAGCTATGAAGGCGATGCTCAGTTTCCAGATTTCTCTTCATCCTCTGGATATCAAAATCCTCAGCAGCCCCAACAGTCGTACCAACAACCTCAGCAGCCCCAACAGTCGTACCAACAACCCCAGCAGCCCCAACAATCGTACC